>VUYV01000081.1:45596-126669 GCA_008711295.1 Anarhynchus alexandrinus
TCCCTGCACGCACCGTGCACTCAGAGGTCTCCATCACTCTCTAACTCCTGCACAAGAAAACGCACGGAAACCACGCTATTCTTTCAAACACACAGAGAGAGCACAATAGCAGCGTATTAACACTGTGAAGTCACGCAATAGATTAGAAAATGCCAAAAATGAGGTCACCTGGGCAACCTCAATTCAGTCATTCAGCACACATGGATTAAAGTGATAACATGTTTCGTGAAAAAGCTTTTGAAAGAAGAGGTAGAAAGAATTTTTCCAGAGCCCTTCTGCTGCAAAACCACACACACCTTCCTTTACATATAAATTTTCCTTCCCTCCAAACCTCAATTAAAATTCAGCTTGAGACTTGAATCTTTCACATAAATGAAGCTCTGCAAAACTGTAGTTGACTGGAAATACAGTTGTCCTACTGAAGCTCCTACATACCCGCCATCATCAGAGATCTCTATTCAGCTCATAATAAAAGGAGCCTATTTACATCCAAAAGGGGGATGCTCTGCATATATATTGAAAGCAAGATTTGCTTTACCAGAGTCATATAGCAATGCAAATGCAATTTCCTGTACTCTGTCACCGATACAATACATGCCATGGTCCTACCTCCTGACAGAGGTAGGGATCCTCTATTATTTAGATTATATTGTGTAGATTATTTACTTCACAGCTATTCATTTTCTGGGTTTTTTTAGCTGATTCTTCTTTTAATTCTGCACAGCTGACTTATCTCTAAGACCATCTGAGGTCTAATGAGAATTTTAATGTACATCAGTTTGTATCCACAAGAGAATGCATGGAAACTCTCTCCTTATGGAGAAAAACTTAGCACGTTCAAGGGTGCTTCTTAAATAAAACTTATCCTGCAACAAAAAAAAAAAGTCTATAACTCCTGGCATTTGAAAACTGAGTGAAAGATAAACACTATTTCCTCCATAACAGAACTGGAAACCTGCAAGAAACTCATTGCTGTACCGGGTGCCTGCATAGTTCCTTTATGGATGCCTTTTGAGTTTTGATTTTCTTTTTTAAAAAGACAGCGACAACCACATCATGGAATGTCTCCTTTTGCTCTACCAATATGTAATAGTGTTAAGTATTATATACCCAGTAATATCCAATATATAAAGACTTGGTTATACCATTGCACTGAAGCACTAATATGTGCTTGACAGCCTGGTCTGGTCTTGACTGGTTTCTCTTGGTTGGTTGGTGGTTTTTTCTTAAATGGGACCTGCTCAGTTAGAAAATCTGCATAACATAATAACACCGAAACTACTTCAAGCCTTCTCTACGTTGGGTTGCCCATCAACAGCAATTACTGATTGAACATCGAGTTTTTCTTGCACCTTTTTATTTTGCGCACAACCCTGTAAAAAGCTGCAGTAGAGCGAATTCTTTTCTCCTCTTTTTGTTAAGACCAACTCTGACCAACTCAAAGGCTCTCCTGGCCAAGATCGCTGAACACTTCACTTGGAGAAAGAATTGCCTTTACTTATTGCAGCGTTTTCCAAACTTGTGAGGAGAGGAACGTGGCACAACGTGCCGGGTATCAGTCATCGACGTCTCTGCTGTGAGTGATCCTACCAACATACGAAGCAGTACCACGACATCAGCTGGGATCCAGGGCTAGTTAATCCCAGTTAGATGCTGCACTGAGATGGTTTCATTGCTTCTAGAGACAGTTTGGTCATCGCTACCCTGCATGAATAACTGCACTTGGAGTTCCGTTACAAGGAAATCACAACTGAACTGAACGCCTCTGACCAGTGTTCTCTCTCCGGTGTCCTGGTTTGAAGTCTTTGCCGAGACAGAAAAGGGAAAAGGTTTCTTTTCACAGCTCATATTAGAAGATCCTTCATAATGTTACATTTCTTTTGATTTGTCCTATTTACTTCATGCCACAGACAGCATTTCTATGGTTAAACTTCACATTGCTTGCTGAAGACACCGTTATAAAGTGTCATAATGGAGAAAGCCTACAAGTAGGTCAAGCCACAGATCACTGAAGTTAGATGAGACCAGACTCAAAGAGCCCCGAGTATTATATTTTTTCTTAAAAGTGTAAATATAGTATTTGCAGGAAGCCCATAAAGTGGATTTTTTAATTATTATCATAATCTCCAATAAAATAAGAAAGCTTCCGAAAGAGAAGGAAATTCAGGGTCTTCTGATTTAACAGATTCATTACAAATTTCTGAATCAAGATGCTAGCTGAGACTACCAGTAAACAAGCCTGTTTTAACTGAAAGCAGTAATACTTCCAAGGGACTCTCCTGAGACTTACAGAGAAGAAAAAAATATCAGCCAGATTTACACAAATTCTACCTAGAAATACTAACGCTAGCTGGAAAATAACCCGGGAAAACGCACAACCAGTCCTGCTGCCCTTTGCTGCAAAGTGGTCACCCCTGTTAGAGCAAATGGAAATAAAACCCCAAGAACCCCAACATGGAAGTGATTTTCAAAACCAGATATGCCTGGCTGAATACTTTCAGGCTTTAATTTTTTTTAAACATAAACAGTATCTACAGCAAGAAGAAACTGTGTACAGGAAAGCACAGATGACCCCTCCTGGTAGGATCTACCAGTAGTTAGTTCTATCACTCTAGAGTTAAATAAAAAAATGTTTCTATCACTGGATAATATATGTTCCAAACATAATCACATATTACTACTTTTCCAAATTCCTTTTTCTATACAAATCAAAGTGTCCAAATGAATACATACATAATTTGATTATAAAGCTTACTTTTATAGATGAAACTCAAAATTCTTAGAGGTATTTCAATATTGCCCAGTGAAAAAGAGGGTAAATTTTCTTTTCTTCTTTTTTTTTTAAAGTATAAAAAGTCCCTTTAAAGTCCCATGCCTCCCACAGTCCTATTACAAAAAATAGTTAATTTGGCATCTTTTACATACAGTAAACGCACATACCTGCAGCCCCTTTACCATTTCCAATAGCCACTAAGGCACGTATTGATTTTTTTCTGCCTTCCTTTGCCTTCATACAAAACACATTTTTCACCTGAAGAAAAAAAAAACCAACACAAAGCATCTCGTTATGGCACAATTCAATTGTATTTTTGTTTGTTTGGTTGGTTTTTTTAAAGAGAGTCAGTTTACTGAAAAGGAATTAGAGGTCTGTGATGAAACCTTTCAATAGATACTGTCTTTTGTCAATGGGCACCATCTGCAGCAGGACACTGGCTTCAAGGCATTAAATACGTAAAGGCTGTAACAACCAATACTCAGACACAGAGGAAGTTATCTCGGCACAGTTTCATTAAAACATCCCCTCCGTTGTGTTTAGCCGCACAACAGATAACGCTGTAATGCCGCCAGCTTCACGCGTGATTTCAATCATGATGAAAACAACATGGGAAAAAAATGGAAAGTGACATTAATATCTCACTGCCCCTCCGACGTTTTTAACATATTTTAGAAACACTCTCAGGAACTCCTCGAGGCATGTTGCTGCTTTACACGGGTTAAAATTTAAGACTGAAATCTACTTGCAGACTGCAGAAGGCAGTCTTGTTACTGAGAAGACAGCGGCTAAAATGAAGACTTCATTTAAGAGAGGGGAAGAAAATGGTATTTCATTCCTGGAACTTAGAAACGTTTACAGAAACTCTGCAAGAAATTCAAGCAGAGATGCAAGAAAGCCATTTCGTTTGGAGGGGGGGGACACAAGAACAATTGGGGAGACAGGTGGCATTAAGGTTAGCACTCTGGAAGCCTAAATCTGCTTCTGCCTCTGCTACAGACTCCCCTGCGCGACTGTCGGCAAGTCACTGCTTTATAGTCTCCCACCTTAATGGTCTGATGTCTTATCTGAGATCCTTTGTCCATCTAGCGCCTGTTCTAGTTTCCTTGGCTTTCTTTATATATTAAAATATATTTATTTAAATACAGACATATATTTTAATATATAGTTTATATACTGTATATAATATACAAACAATATATAAAATATAAAAAATAAAATACACTATAAATATATATACACACATAAAATAACATACTGGATATTGCTTGATTGCGTTAATATCTGCGTCTCAGAATTACCAGTCAAAAGATATAATTTACTTCATGGTTCATTTCTCCCCTTCCTCTCAAATGCATCAGGGTCTCCTTTCTTGAAGCCTCAATATGATTTCCATAAATTATAATAACCGTTAAATTAAACATGCATTGTTAATACATGAATTCAGCAGCACTCCCCCCTTTTCCCTATATGTAATTCGTCAGTAGGCTAGTCTGGTTGCAGCATTATACATCTGAAAGTAGATTATTTTAAAATACTTGGTCATGGCTTAAACATTCATAGAGAAATTCACAAAAAAACCCCCAAAACCAATCAACCAAACCCTACGAATACCACTGACATCACTAGGAACGAGCGCTTCTGAAAAATTCCACCTTGCTTTCGTTAAAATAAAGATGCTGCTAAATTCGTATTCTAGAGAGCACTTTGAAGAAACACCAGCTTTGCTAACCGCTTATTCCAAGCTATTTTTCTTTCTGCAATCTTATTGCTTACACGAACAAGCTAAAACCCCAAGCCCCCGGAGATGAAAGTGCCTGCGGAAATAGGCTATTTGCAGAAAATGCAAAGTAATGATGAAAGAAAGCAAAGAGAATTGAAGTCGCGCGATCTCTCCAGGAGCACCAAGAGCGTACTATTTTTGCTTTGTCTTCCTTGCCAATCTAAATAAGTATTTGAATAAAAAAAAAGAAGTTGGCATGCAAATAAAGGACGTGATGTTTGTGGAATCTACTCAAAAATTATTCTCCTCCCTTTCCAGAAGGTGGCAATAAAGACTGATGTGAGGAGCTTCTCCAGAAGCCTTCCTAAAACTGCGCTCGTCAGCTGGTTCGGAGAGGCTGGGAAGGAAAACGTGTTCAGTCACCCATCGCAACCAGCATCTCTCCCGAAACGCCGCCAAGGCCCTTCAAGCTCGACAACGTGCAGAGGCAGCCATGACTGCTGGAACAACGGTGTCCTCAGGTTCTCCCCGCCGCAGCTCCGCGCCTCCTCACGTCGAAGCACGCGGTGCTCTTCTGGAGCGCCCTCAGCGCCACCGCCCTTCCCTCTGGGAAATTAAGCGTGCAGCCAAAAGCCTAGCATTAAACCACACTGCAATTAATTAATATGCAATGAACAACGTGCCACTTTCGCAACAGCATGACCTCCGACAAGCGACTGAAACTGAGACACGATTACCCCTTATTTACTTGATTGCCACTCGAGCCAGATTGAAAGCCGATTTTAAAATTTGAAAGCTCAATCACAGTGTACCTCAGACTGACTTTTCTCCCCGTACCCATTATCCAGCGGTGACAATGCAAGTTCAGCTTGCTTTGCGGGAAGAGCATCTCTCAAACGCAAACTGAAACCACCTCCAGCATTTATCAAGAGGAGAAACGGCAAGCCCCGGCTCGACAGGCGGAGTTGGGAGTGCAGGGACGGGCTGCGGCGGGAGACAGCTGCCAAAGGTTACCGTGATTTCGAGCACTTGTCAGCTGTTGCACTCTGTTAGAACAAGGTAAAAAACCCAACGCTTCTCCAGAGCTTTTATTCCCGTAGAAGCAGAATGAACAACAGGCCAAGCCGATCGCCTCCTTTCTAGAACTCATATTCAAGTCGTGACTTTTAGGAACCTGCCACCTCCAGGCCACGCTCTCGACACCGCCAATCTCTCGCTGCTTTTATGTGGAGGAGAGCGTCTGCACAGGCTGGTCCCCTCGTGGCACAGGGTCCTCTGGTCCCCAGACCTCTCTACGGTACAAGGTAAGCTGAGATAAAAGGAGAGCAGGGAGCAGTGCTGGAGGAAAAGCGCTGCCGGGCAAGCGAGGCTGGAGAGGCTCCGGGACGTGGCGAGAAGGCTTGGGAGGCCAGTTAGCCAAAAGAACTGAGAAGTAAACTTGCAGACAAAAATCAAGCCCGTGTTAGCTAGATCATGCCCCCATCAGCCTTCTCTTCTCTGTGAAAAGCTCCGAGGGCAGAGCAGACCCCCGTACCCCAGTGAGAGAACATCTCCCAGCTGCAACTTAACCCTGCTGTACCTAAACCCCAGAAACTGCACGAGCCAGCTGGAGGGCAGAACTCGTACTGCTGACAAGTGACAAGGGTGTCATGATCTCCCTAAAAGTATGCAAACTATGGGCAGCAGCAAGGGCAATGCTTCAGGAGAAGGCAAATTAGTCTGTCTTCTGCTATGATTACCGAGATGTGATCTTCTCAAGAACAGCTAGCTAGTGATTTCATCAGTCCATACTGAAGTCCACACTTCCATACAAAGATGATCAGAGGACCAGAGCACCTCTGCTATGAAGACAGACTTAGGGTTGGGGTTGTTCAGCCTAGAGAAGAGAAGGCTCTGGGGAGGCTTTATAGCCCCTTCCAGTATCTGAAGGGTACCTGGACTCTCAGGTTTGCATCCTTACCAGCTCCAAAGTCATGGCTTCCCTGCAGCTTTTTGGTAGCCCACCAATGAGTGTGACGGATGAGGTTTATTTCCATTCTTTGCCCCCATTACATTTGTCTGTCAGGTTTGTGTCTCCATATATTTTGCTTACAGCTTCCCCCCTCTTCCTTAGTATCCCACTGGACCTCTAACAGATAATCTTTAAGCGAAATAAACATTCTCACACCCCACACACCCTTAGCAACTCGTGTGGCTGACCGGGTTTGGTTCTCATTACCGCCTGCCTTATAGTTTGTCGGTCAGGTTTGTGTCTCTGTATGTTCTCTTTTAGGGCTTCTCCCTTATTATCCCCTTTTTACATTGAAAAGGCCCTTAACCATGCACCCTTAAAGGAGGAGATGCTCTCTCCATCCATGAACCCTCAAAGAAAGCCGGGAGTGCGATCCCAGTGGGCACAGACATAAATACAACTATACAACGCTGATAGGCACACACACAGCAAGCCCTGCAGATCAGCGCAAACAGAAACGAACCGCACGCACACAAACAGCACCTCTAGCCTCATCCCGCTCCTCTTTCGGGCTGGTCAGGATGAAGGTCCATTAGTGGGAAGTATATACACTGCAGTTGCTGGCACTTAGACACCCCCCCTGCGCCCCCATACACACATGCACACACTAAACAAGAGTCCCTAGCCCAAGAAAATAGTCAGAAATTGAGCTGAATAAGAAGTTAGGACAGACTGTACTGATCAGACACAGGTCACGGTGAGACAAGCATACTGACCAGCCCTGCTTACACATGAGCCACCCTCTCTGTCTCCTTATCCCTCTATTTTCCCACACGTGCTCCTCCCCAAATCACCTAGCTCCCTCCCTTGCCCTCCCTTTGGTTCCTGCCCTCGACACCCCGTAAGTCTTGTTTAATACTGAAATGCTCTTCCCCTGCATTCCATGACGTGTCCCCTACCCCTTGGCAGCAACCCCCCTCAGACTGTGGGGTGCTCTGGAGAACCTCATCTTGACAGACATCACCCCCGGACCGTGGGGCTGAGGCTATCCCAGTTCAGCCCCAGGAGGAGCCAGACAGGGTGTCTACTTCTCCAAGTCTGTAATTTGGGATTCCCTGCCTGCCTTGGTGCTCCTCTGGTCTGTGCAGATGAGCCACCAATGTGGTTATGGCTCTCCTGTGATGGTCCTGGGAGGAGTGCTGGGCAGGGTGTCACTGGCGTTCCTCTACCTGCTACACAGGACTAATTTCTCTTCTAATGCTTGGGAAAACTGCACTTTTAGAAGACTCCAGTGTCTGAATTTGTGAAAATATTGACTTTCTAGCCAGCTATGGGACGCGGGTTTCAAGGTCTCAGTGTTTTCAAGCTCACCAGGTGTGGGGATGAGGAGGAGCGAGACCCAGGCACTTGACCCATGCTGGACAACAGGGTTATTTCATACCATGAACAGCACGTTCAAGATAAATTAGAAAGTTTGCTGAGCAGTTCTTTCTCTTTTATGATGGTGGCAATCCTGAGAACATCTCAGCCTGGTGCCGGACCCCTGAGCCCTTCCCTTCCTCCCGAAGCCGCAGCGCTCGCAGTGTCCCACATTGGCTGTCACTGCCGGGAGTGCACAGCTTCTACTGATAGAATTGGCTGAGTATAATCCTTCTGTATTTTATATCGGTATCGGGATCAATAGCGGTTCTTTAGTATTATTAATGTTAATTATTTAGTCTTCCCTATTAAATCTATTGCTATTTCAGCCCTCGGGTTTCCTTGTTTTTCCTAGATTCTCCTTCCCGGGTGGGGAGGGGGCATCAGGTGAGAGAATAATTGTCTAAATGACAATAAACTGTTGTGGGTTTCTCAAACCATCACAGCTCTTTTGTGTGTGGACAGACAGGACTTTTATCACACACCCGAACAGTCAGCACTCTCTCCATCTCTCAGTAGAATAAATAAAAGTACCTCTCTTCCGAAGAATTCGATTCAGCAGCTATAACCTCCGAGAAGCAGGAGGATTAGCCACCCTGCTCCGAGTGCATCCAGCCCCCAACGACACAGTAAGTGGAGAAACTACAATACAGAAAATAATCCGGACTCCTCTACTCCTCACTCAGCAAAGCAGATTAAAGTTTTTTGACCAGATACTTGAAGTGCTTTTCATCTAGGCTGACTCACGGCAGTTCTGGGATAAACCCCAAGGGCAGTTCCCATCCAAATTAGCAATGAGCCCAATCTGCAGAGAAACTAGTGACTAAACCATGTTTAGTGCTGAGAGTTTTCCCCTGTCACGTGTGAAACTCCCTTTTATAACTCAGTATGTGGCTTCACACTACAGCTCCCATCTGAGTGCAGATCCTTTGGATTAACCCCACAATAATGCATTCTCGCTGCATCTGAAATGGCTTTGTTTCATTTTCAAAGGATGATGCGTAATCATGCAGAATTATAATTCACCTAAAAGCTTCTGAATGTTCCAAATGCCAATTATTTCATCCATACAGGCTGACAGGTAAAAGAGGAAAAAAAAAAGATTTGATTATTTAATCAACAGAACAGGTCGAAAGCAGCATCCCTAAACTCTACTTTAAAGGCAGGCCAAAACTCTTGAGAACTCCAAGAATATCAGAAATAAATTCCAACGCACAGCTCTGACCTCTCATTCTTTTGCTTCTGGTGCCTTCTTAAAAACTGTCTGAAATTTTCATTGTCAGTCTAAAGACACTGTCAGTACCAGCCAGGGAACAGAAGACTTCCCTGTGGTTCTAAAAGCAAAATCTAGAGTTCAAATACCCCAAAAGTACTTTTGAGCCAACATCTCATTTGAAGTAAATTATTACTCAGAGAGTATCTTGTATACCATATAATTTCTCAGTCAGGGATGTCAAACAATGGATCTCAGACACTGTAATTTCATGCAGCATTTCCTTTCACAAGCCTTTTCATTGCACCCTTTGCAAAAACAATAGCTAGAAAACAATTTCCAATGACTTATAAGAAGAAACAAAAGGTTTAGACTGTGTATTAAGGAATAGTCTTTCTGTCTCGAGTAGCAAGTCCACCAAGACCACATTCTGTGGTCTTAAACATGTACTCATGGGGTTTTTTTGCTACTTTGTGCAAAGTTGAAACTATGGCCTTGTATTCTATTAATAATCCCCTGCTGCACCTCGACAATTTATTTTCGTTTAGTGGATGCAGAACAAATGACTACAGAGCGATACAGTTATTGCTCTCTTCTGTGTTCGTATTCCCTACAGATAATTCTCTGTAGTTGCATGTGCTTTTGTGACAATACATTTAGAAATACTTACGATGAGGTCCTTTTGACCCAACAAACCTTTGTTTTTCTGACTTTCCCCCCGTTTTCCACATGCCAACATAAAGCTGCTGTTCCTAAGGCAAGTCAGTTCCCTGTGGATTGGTAAAGAAAGCCGAGCGGTCCCTGGTGTCACCACCCCCGAACAGTTCCAGAACGGAAAGAACATCCCCACACAACCAACCTTCTCTACTGCCCCACTGATATTTGCCAAGGGCTGAATTCAGATGATTAAATAAGTACAGGTGACATTCAACTGCAAGAACATAAACCTTGACACTCCTGCTAATCTTTTCCAGCTAAGAATAGTGACTGTTCACTTCTGCTCCGGCTCAGATTTTGGTTAAGACACAGCTCACGCTAAGACCTGATGTACGCTAGGAGCGGCACCATTAGGTTGAAGTGAGGGCAACATGGAGGCAAACACGATGGCCAAGAAGTGCTAAAGGTCATTACGCAGCTTGCTGTCCCCTGGAGCCATTATCCTTGCATGCCTGTGGTCTGGCAGTTTCTTCAGAATCCCTTGACTCGTGGCAATGGTGCCCACCAAACTTCCAAGATGGATGGTGCAAATACGTCAGCTTACCCAAAAAGCCTCTGAAGTGGATCCAACAGCAGCTGGACTGCTGAGGCTTTCGTGCTTCCCGGCGTGATACAGGGGACGCCCGCCCCGTGACAGAGCAGGAAGGATGAGCACTCCTACTGTTGGTTTGGCAACTATTTTGCTCGCAGATGCATGAGTTGTGAGTGACAAATTAGAGAACTTTTGAGTTAGAAACCTCATGAGTTAAGCGATGAACTAGTGAATTCACGTGTTCTACTGGTGAGCACAAAGGGGACTGAGCGCTCGTTTGATGTGTGTGTTTTCCTTCCTAGTAAGCTCATAAAGCAAAGTTTAATTTACAGAGTATGTTGCCCTGTAAATTTGAGCGATCCAGTCGGCCCGTGACAAGCACACCTACCACTACTTTGCACATGGGCAGCACAACCCACATCAGGTGGAAGGTGTGCACCCCCAATCAGAAAACTGTTTTTTTTCCCCCGCTACTCTCTTCAGCCTTGCTTCCCCAAAGTGCCATACAACAGCTGAGGTAAATGCTGCATCCCAGCAGGTCTCCGACAGTCCAAACACGCATGCTGAATCCAGCCGCGTGGCTGAAGAAAACAATGAAAGAACAAGCGAACGACCAAACTCACTTGACAGAAGCCACTAGCTTTAAGAAATTACAGGTTTTGCATGAAGCCCGGGCACATCAGGACTCGGACACGAACTGCCAATGCTATGATACAGCTCTGTGAAGCACACCCCATCTCGAGCCAATTCAACTAAGAATAAAGTCTGTAAAGAATACTACTGCAGTAGTAACATGCAAAAAAAGAGAGGAGATTTAGGTGAGAGCCTAGAATCTGGCTTCATTTACTGCACATTGTCTTGATTATAAGACAAAAGTATTTCTTCTCTTTCTCTAGAGTTCATCACTAACTCAATTCCTGGGAAAATATAATCTGTATGCTTTTCAGAATATCCACTCAACTATCCACTCAATGCAATTTACTTTGATTGATTCCAGGGAAGAACCAATTAGTTATTTTTACTATGCAAGTGTTAAAAAAGTTCTCTTTTGTCCTGTCTTCTTCCCTCCCTTCCCACAGTCTCAGAACGTAAAAACAAATCAACCAAAACCCACACAAACTCCCAAAGAAAAAGGTCCACGTACAGTTTTACCTACAACATAAGAAAGAATAAGAGATAACCCTGAGCTGATCTTCAAGGTCCTTTCCAACCTACACCATTCTGTGATTCTACGATTTCAAGGACCCATAAAAGATAAACCCAACACCCGCTCACGCCACACCAAGCTCTGTATACAAACTAAAGCACCAGTGTACTCAAATCTGCAGAGAGCAGCTTCTGCGTTAAGGACAGTATCAGTGTCTCTATGGGGCTGCCTTTGCCGCCATTTCTCTGTACAAATCGAGTGTGTTGCCTCGCCTGAGCTTCTTTAGCAAGTCTATGCCTTTCTGTAATTTAACACTCAAACACAAAACAATGTTTTTTTTTGTTTAAAAGCGACACTACCACATCCTAACCATCTGGCTGAAAAAGGGATCTGTTCTGGCACCGGAAAGGTTGCACTCACCCAGTTACAACGGGGCCACGCCTGCTGAAAACTCTTCCAGTAAAGTTATCTTTATTAGAAACAGATAATGAAAACAAAAAAGTATGAATGCAGTAGTAAGTGATCAAAAGGGAGAATTTTCACAACTGGCAGGGGGGCAACTTGAGTGTTGGAGAAAAAAACCCTATGATCTGGCTTTTGCAAAGGGCATTATTTATAACTTTTATCTTCTCCCTCAGAAAGCGCCCCTTTGTGAAAGATGCAAAGGGCACTAACCTCACGTTATGTGCTTCCAGGCCTTACCGATTCCTACGTCTCACTTTTGAATTTTGGTTGCACTACAAGGCAAAAATAAAATAGGATACCGTATAGGCTACTTGTTTTACTACATTACCATGTTGATTTTGGAGAAGAATAGAAGAAAACTTCATCTGAGGATGGATGGATGGATGATACACGAAATGAAGCTCACTGTTTAAAGTAAGACTGGCGTGTCAACTACAGCTGTAAATTTTAATTTTAATTTAATTTTAATTTTTACCACTATTATTACATTACGTTGAACAACAGTAAATACTACCACACGTTCCATTCACATAAATAATTTAATTCTTACGCGTAATATACGAGCAAAACAGGAAATGTACCTTCAGGATGGCAGAGGAAGAAGGGAACGGGTATAGCCCACGTCACCTACTCCACGTAACGCAGTAGTATATATGAAAGCCAGAAACAAACCAATATGCAGTCCCTGCTGCCGTCCCTTAACACTCACTCAAGCTAATTTTTTCTCTACAAACGCTTTAGCTCTGGTTTACACAACGCTCCGACCTTGTCTGTGCTCTGCTCCACAAGCAGGGAAAAATCAAGTTAGCTTTTCTGCTTCTGCATTATAAGAAAACACTTTAATAAGCAATTTCTCTTTTTTTTTTTTAGTAAGGGAGCACAGCCTTTTTAGTAGCAAAATCAAAACAGAAGCGGTTTTTGTATCTTTGTTCATAAGATGGTCCTTTAAAAATTGCTTTCGGTTTCTTGCTGCAACGTGTAGCTTCCCAGGAAACATTACTTTAATGTCCTGTACTGTTGCGAAGATAAAGATAATGGAAAAGACATACAGAAATAGCATCATGTATGCCATCTACTTTAAATAAGAATGTGAAAAAATATTTGTTTATTTCAAAACTTCTACTTGTTATCAGAAAATTATAGGACTCCATTATCTTGGGCTCACCGCTGGCTTTGAATGCAGAAGTTTGTGCTCCTGCCGCTATTTTTCTGAAAAAAACATTCCTCTTTCCCAGTTCACATCTGTGGCAAACTCATGTAACAGTAAAGCCCCAGCCTGCTTCTAAAAGCTTTTTTATTGTTTAGATTAGATATCAGGAAGAAATTTTTCACTGTGAGGGTGGTGAGCCCCTGGCGCAGGTTGCCCAGAGAAGCTGTGGCTGCCCCATCCCTGGAGGTGTTCAAGGCCAGGTTGGACGGGGCTCGGAGCAACCTGGGCTGGTGGGAGGTGTCCCTGCCCAGGGCAGGGGGGTTGGGCCTAGATGATTTTTAAGGTCCCTTCCAACCCAAACCAATGGCAAACTTGAGTGATATAACAAAGCAATGAAATGGGTTCCTATAGCACACGGAACCATTGCATAGAACTTATTTTGTTGTTTAATGTAATGAATGTGACTGTAAATAACCATGCCAGAATGGCAAACTTGAGTAAATACCTACTGCAGTATCCGAAGTGACAGTCAGTTGCGACGTGTCACACCAACAAAACAACAGCCACTTTTCTGTAACGTGCCCTTTCAATCAACTGAAAGCACTGCCGACTGCAGGGCTCATTAAGAAAAATCACTTCTTTTACGAGCGGTGCCCATGCAGTGCAACCAGTACAAGCTGCCTTCCAACACAGACCCAGCGAAAGGCGAAGTGGTCCAAATGGTCTTTGCTACATCAGAGTCAGAGCCCAGAGAGCCCAGCCCACTCCACAACCTCATTTACTTAAAGGAGCTTTAACTAATTGTGTGGGTTTTCCAAAACCCACCACAACAACCTACTGCATGTACAGCTACACCTGATCTACAAGGAACTGGGGAAAAAAAAAAGAAAGGTTTTTCTGATTTTTCAGCATCTCAAATGAGTGTGTGTGGCTTTAAATCGGAGAATAATAGATTAATTTTGCATGTTAAAATAAGAATGCATAGGAAGTGTCTGGTGCAATTCAGGACATCTCATTAATGGTCACATAAACGTTATTTGTTGTTGCATTTATCATTCACAACATTATCTCTAAAATAATATCAAAGGGGAATTTGGTATATAAATGGATCAGATGACCCACTTACATATGACCACCCGCTTTATCCCCAATAACACCATCCTTTAAAAGCTGTTTTGGGGAAGTCTAGACATATGGACACCAGCAAATGCAATAAGTTATAGAAACACGCAACCCATTTATCATTGCAACAAACCACCTGTGACATTAAGTATAAGTTTGCTACTCATTTAATTTTCTGTCACCTCTAGGCAACAATGACAAATCTGAAAATAATATATTAGAGATACTTGAGAAAACAGAAAAAAAATCTTGATACCAGACTTATTTTTATGGGTTGATATTCATGTCTGTTTAGGTATACATGACATATATGGCATTAAATATGAACTGCCAGTGAAGGTCACGATCCTTTGATAAATGTTATCTTAAGACTTAGACTGAATACATTCATCAATGGAAAAAACTTCCCTCTTTAAACTAACTTCAAGTTAATTTGTTCTTGTGCATACCAGTACCACTTCACACTCTCTGTTGAAGACTCTGAAAGGTCAAAGTTGATCTTAAACAGCAATTTAGTTTTAAAACAAATTGTGATCATATCCAAAGAATAAAATAGCTTTGTTGAGATAACAGAAGGGACCCTACAAATACCCATCTTACTCTAAGGTCTAAGTGCTGGAACAGTAAAAAAACAAAAATGAAAAAAAATAATTATGAGGACTTAATTCAGGAAAAAAATTACTCAGGCAGCAAGGCAAAGAAAGGTCTATTTAAAATGTTTAAAGACACGGGCAAAACAAAACTGAAAAAGAAACTATTTTTCATTTGCAAGGCTGTTACCATCGCTCTGAGCAGCAAATATTGGAAAGCGATTTTGCTCAACACCTTCATCGTCGCCATAACAGAGCACGGCTGAGTAGCAGAGACATCAGAGACAGCGTCTGCATAATGCTCTTTCAGGGCAAACAGAAGGGGAGGAAGAAGCAGGAGCTCAGTGACGGAGGGATTCGCGACATCTATGGGGAGAGGGGACTCTAGAAATTAGGAGAAGGAAGGAAATACATTTTTTACTCAGGCAGGACATTTGCTGGAGGCCTTTAGGAGTTCCAACGGGACAGTGTTGTTCTCAAATGCATCCGATACAGGAAGAGAACAGTTCAACTGCTGCAGATATATATCTAGATATAGATATACATATATATATATATCTGTATGGACTAGATTACAGACTACTCCCAGCTGCTGCCAGGGAGGAAAGCATTCCTCTTCTCTCTCATCACATATATTGGGTACAGACCTAATTCCACCTTGTGACAGTGTCAGATCAATACTCCTTGGGTGCTAAGTAAATATCTTTGAAGGTAAATTTGCCCTAACCGTAATAATTATGCTACTTATAAAGTAAAATAAAGCGGAGTGCACAAAGATGCCTACAGATTAAACGAAATGCACCTGAGAAGTCTTAAACAACCATAGGAAAATGGGTTAGAAGGTTACCGATTTTGTCTCCCCACCCGTTCTTGACAGATTTATCTAACCTGTTCTTAAAAACCTCCAGTGACAGACATCCCATATACTCCCACACGTTCTATCCCAGCATTCAACTTGCCATTTGCAACTCCGCGATTAACATCTAAATTGCCTTTGCTCATTATTGAAATCCATTGCTTCTTACCCTTATCACTGCAGTCACGTAAAACAGCTTATTCCTTTCCCCTTTGGAGGATTTTGTAAAATATATGAACCAGCTCATGACTTTTAATTCCCCAATCTGACACTACAATACAACATCATTGTTTTCCACGTCTCAGAAGATATTCAAACCCACTGCAACAAGCACGGATGTTGATACATGGGAGCAATCTAGAAATCCTTCAAGCCGCTGGACGGCTTCCCAACTGATGGTCAAAATGCAGGAAGATAATCAACGACAAAGAAACCCTTTATCAAGACAGGAGAGAACCCTCAGAGGCTCTTCTGGAGTAGAGCTGCCAGTCAACTCAGCTTCTGATTTGCCCAATTATTCTTTTAACGTACAGACAAGGAGCCCTTGTGAATCAGGCTACTCTGTATAGGGAAATGTTTCTCATAATCCCTCTCTCCCAATTAAATAGACTTAAAGTAACTCTCTTTCCAACAGGTTATGCTTGTACACAGTTTAAAAGAAATGAATGCTGCTTTTGGTTATATTAGCTTTGTTCTTACTCTTGCACCCTGTATGCACTATTAGTTACTCAAGGCCATTTAAAAGGTATTTTATTTTAATTCTGCCAAAATCTTACTTACTCTGGCCACGTATATTTCAATTAAGACAATGGATAGAGCCCTATTATCACATTAAATAAAACACTAAAATTCACAACTGTTGGTGAAAATAATTTCTGACTAACACTTCTTCATGGAATGTACCTCACCAAGGAATGGCAAAACAATTTCACGCAAAAAAGCAGTTGACCATCATGCCAAAGACAGGTGACACAGACAACGACAGGGAGTTGAGAGCTACAACGCAAAAGACAGAAGACCGTTTCTTGTTTCCCCATGAGAGATGTGGTTCACAGCTGCTACTCAGTACTTCTGGTTCCACCCTTTACCCTGAGCCTCTAAATCAAGCACCAGGTAAGAGTATTACTATCAAAGGACGTTATTTCTTTCCCTAACTTGAAGTAGCTGGTTTTTTTTTTTCTCAAAAGAGACAGTGATGGAAACTAGATACAGATGTCGCTTTAAGGTCTCTGGCACATGTCGCATCCTACTCCTGAACTCACACGGCCTCGTGTTGCAATGAACCCCGCAAACTGGCAGATAAAGGGACTCTCTGCTCGATACATTTGGTCGTGTTCTGGACAGGGACATGGCCATCCCCTTCCCTCTTTGACTACAAACCCATTTAAAGGGCAACCTTCTCCTTTCTCTCCAAACCAAGCAAACACTCAATTTCACAGTTCTTCAGCCACCAGCTCTAATTTTATTGTCAAGGGACTGGTTCACTTTTTCCTGTCCCAAAAAGGGAGATGTTTGACAATGTTCCGAGAAAAATGCAATCAGACATAAGGTCTGGCAAGAAAATCAATGTTTGTCAATTATGGCTTGCTTAGAGATATGCAGTACACACGAAACTTGCAGTCTCAAAGAGATTAAAATCTGAATATGAGATTTTACTATGACCACAATGCAAAACATCCTGAGACAGAATAACTGTTTTCAAGTGCATCCTGCTAATCAGGAACATGCTATTCCTTGCCAGTTTGTCAGACAAAGGATTTAAAGATTTGCGTGAAGGAACACCAGCTGTTCCAACAGCACACGGCAGTGCACCGTAGTGGAGAGAGAGAGTGCGATCCCTTCCAAAAAAGGCATCACTAATGAATTTTGGTAGTGGAACACAAGATGGTATGCTGTGAGTGAAACCAAATAAACTCAAACACAGGTATTTTGGAACAAATACCTTGTCTGGGCACAGGTTCTACCTACTATTGGCTAAAAATACAGGCAATGTTTCACAGACCTGTTTGGTAAGTGAAGCTGTAGTAATGTAAGTAAAAGTAAAGTGATGAATGGTCATCTCTACCCATTTAAAATTGCGTAACAACTCAATGGACGCTTCATTTCAGCGATAAAAGGGGGTCAACATTCATATTAAGCAAAGAGTCCTGATGTGCATCTATGACGGTATCACAACCCATCACAGAATGTGTATTGATTCGGGTTAATACCTTGGCTCTCAGATCATGGTCTGAAATGAGAGAAGTCTCTTTTTCAAAGCAGCAGCTAGACTAATATATTTCTTCAATAATAGAGTAGTTAAATATTAATTACAAATGAAGGTTCTGATGATAATCCTGAAAGGAACATAAATCTAATAAGTAGTTTCACCTGTAGGTAAGTAAGCAACATGAGAATGTTCTAAAGTGACAAGTTTACGCAATTGGTCATAGCCAACACAGGTTCATGAGGGGAAAGTCCTGTTTCATTAACTTAATTTCCTTTAATGACAAGGTTACCCATCCAGTTGATGAATGGAAGCCAGCAGATGTGGGGGTTTTAGGATTTTAACAAAGCTTTTGATATTGTCCCTCACAGTATCCTATCACAGCTTAACATGTCCATACTACGATGGGTGAGCAACTGGCTGACAGGTTGGACTCAAAGGGTTACAGTACATGGGGTGACATCAGGCTGGCGGCCAGTCACCAGTGGGGTTCCCCAGGGCTCAATTTTAGGGCCAGTGATCTTTAATGTTTTTATAAATGATCTGGACACAGGAGTCGAATGTACATTAAGTTAAGTTTGCTGATGATGCTACATTAGGAGGAGCTGTGGACTCCCTCAAGGGCAGAGAGGTCTTACAGAGAGATTTGGATAGACTAGAGAGCTGGGCAATCACCAGTCATATAAATTTAACAACAGCAAGTGCTGGATTCTGCACCTGAGACAGGGTAATCCTGGCGATACGTATAAACTGGGGAATGAGAGGGTGGGGAGCAGCCCTGTGGAAAGAGATCTGAGGGTTTGGGTTGATGGCAAGCCGAATACGAGTCAACAGAGTGCCCTGGCAGCCACAAGGGCCAACCGTGCCCTGGGGTACATCAAGCACAGCATTGCGAGCTGGTCGAGGGAGGCGACCGTCCCACTCGACACCGCAGTGGTGTGGCCCCACCTCCAGTACTGCATGCAGTTTGGGTGCCTCAATAGAAGGACAACAAACTATTAGAGCATGTCCAGAGGAGGGTGACCAAGATGGTGAAAGCTCTCAAGGGCAAGACTTACGAGGAGCAGCTGAGGTCACTTGGTTTGTTCAGTTTGGAGAAGAGAAGGCTGAGGGGTGTCCTCATCGCAGTCTACACCTTCCTCAAGGGGGGCAGCAGAGGGGGAGGTCATGATCTCCTCTCTCTGGTGACCAGTGATAAGACACGAGGAAATGGTATGAATCCGCGTCAGGGGAAGTTCAGATTAGATATTAGGAAAAGGTTCTTCACTCAGAGGGTGCTCAGTCACTGGAACAGGCTCCCCACAGAAGCGGTCATGGCACCAAGCCTGTCAGAGTTCAAGGAGCGTCTGGACAATGCTCTTAGTCATATGGTTCAGTTTTAGGTAGTCCCAACAGGGAGTTGGACTCTATGATCCTTATGGGTCCCTTCCAACTGAAGATATTCTTTGATTCTCATTACTTTACACACAAAGCTACCGGGTTGATTTATGCACCAGAGTATTTGTATAACAAGGTTTAATCAAAGCACAATCGAAATTTTGACAAAAAGTCCTTAGGAATTCATTTGGTCTGTGAGAGTTCAGTAGCAGTTACTGGAGGCTCAGGTTCTTCCACACTGGGTGCCCAATTATGCAAAGGATGTCACCTTACAGCAGCTGTTTCCAGAACAGCAGTGCCCTCTCACAACCACCTCTGCAGAACGCTCCCCAAGGATGCCCTCCTCCGCCCCGCAGCCGACCTGAAGAGTCACAGGCACAGTCTCCTGCTTTGTGGGGCTCCACAGACCGGCAAAGTGGCCTTCAGGGCACAATGAGCCAAACAAAGCTCTAAGGTCTCACCCACCATCAAGCGCTGCAAGTAACACTGAATTTCTCCCAGACCCTGCTCCTTCACCAGTAAGATCGACACTTACGAACAAGACAGACTTGGCCAAATGATACCTTATCTGGGGGCTCTGTGATGGCCCCAGGTGGAAGCGGTCAATTTGCCACACAGTAAAGGGGTTTACTTTCTAACAAATCAATCATTTTAGCAAATGTCACGTCCTTTTAACACATTAGGCCTTTAAATAAGTAAACAAACAACTTTGATATTTCAGTTGTCTAAAAAACAAACTTCTGGACCCAGATATAGTTGGAAATGACTCGGCCACTGCTACCACAAGTCTCACTAAAATTACAACAGAAGTAGAAGACAAAGGAACGTGCAAGGATAGAGAGCAAATAATTGTTCTCAGTTCCAGAGCAGCTCCCTCTCTGGATGCTGTAATTCATCTGATCCTGGACTGGAAGCAAATGAGTCATCAATTTATTTCTGAAGTCATGATCCCCCCCAACAACGCTTATACTAGTTCTATCATTTCCATAGCAACTAATGTAACTTGAAATGAAAGAAAAACTAAGAAGATAAATGGGAAGCATAAAATATCTTGCGATAGCATGGGTGTGCGTAGCACTAATTGTTAACGGTCTTCTTTGGAACGAGTTGCGAGTTGCCTTCTTCAGTAATGGCTTTTCCATTGAGAAGTAACACGGGTCCACATATCTGCATTACTAACACTTTATATGTCACCAGTAAAAAATTATTACTGATGGATTACTTTGTTTATGAAGCAAAATCCACCTTTATCATATCTGAAATAAGTATCTTCTCTGACCCCATTCTGAGTGGTGTTTCTGTTGAAAGCATTAGGAATTTGGGTCACTAAAGAACTGTTTTTGGTGGCGTTAAGGACCTTACCCTTTAGCTTGAAGTTTTGCTGTCAGTCAGCAAATACCTTGAGTGACGTGGATTTAGTAGTCAGCCAACATCACACCAACCAAGGGACTGCATACAACCAGTTACACACTGGAAAGTTACTGTATGTTAGAAAAAGGTGACAGTGTCATAAAATGTAAGAGATTAAATATTTTTAAATCACTGTAGCTACTTAACTTACCACAACAAAATTATTCTAAGGTGACTCACTGATTTCATAGAATCATCTAATTATTTAGGTTGGAAAAGACCTTGAAGATCATCGAGTCCAATCATTAACCTAGCACTGCCAAGTCCACCACTAAACCATGTCCCTCAGCACCACATCTACACGACTTTTAAATCCCTCCAGGGATGGTGACTCCACCACTTCCCTGGGCAGCCTGCTCCAATGTTTGATAACCCTTTCAGTTAAGAATTTTTTCCTGATATCCATCCTAAACCTCTCTTGGTGCAACTTGAGGCTGTTTCCTCTTGTCCCATCGCCTGTTCCTTGGGAGAAGACACCGACCCCCCCTCGCTACACCCTCCTTTCAGGGAGCTGTAGAGAACGAGAAGGGCTTCCCTCAGCCTCCTTTTCTCCAGGCTGAACACCCCCAGGTCCCTCAGCTGCTCCTCACCAGACGTGTGCTCCAGACCCCTCACCAGCTCCATTGCCCTTCTCTGGACACACTGCAGCACCTCAATGTCCTTCTTGTCATGAGGGGCCCAAAACTGAACACAGTACTTGAGGTGGGGCCTCACCAGTGCCGAGTACAGCGGGACGGTCACTTCCCCCTGTCCTGCTGGCCACACTATTCCTGACACAGGCCAGGATTCCATTGGCCATTATGGCCACCTGGGCACACTGCTGGCTCATACTCAGCCGGCTGTTGACCAACCCCCCCAGGTCCTTCTCCACCGGGCAGCTTTCCAGCGACTCTGCCCCAAGCCTGTGGTGCCCATGGGGTTGGTGTGACGCAAGCACAGGACCCAGCACTTGGCGTGGTTGTTATATTTCATTAAATACCTAGGACATGCGGAATGCATTTCAGCACACACACTGCTCTTTAAAATACTCCAGACTTGCATTAAGCGGCCCTAGTCAGGCGGTCACAGAGTTCAAGAGTACAGAGAATAATTCTATGAAGTCCAACCAGGAGTAAATTCACAAGATATGCACGTGGGAGTCAACCTTATTACCTGCAAATAAAGACAGCAGGATTTACAGCATATATTAGATCTTATTTACTAAAAATCAGAGACAAGGAAAATATCAGAACACAGACACCTTTCGTCAGTTACTACTTTTGATTGATAGACATCTTTAAAGTGAGATGATGCAACATAATCTGTTTAGAAGTGAGGGTAGAAGCAAGATTTGCATTAGTCCAGTCATAACCATCATCCTTACTCTGTCAACAAGCACGATAACAAAACGGATATAAAACTGTGAGTGGGAAATTTTGTCGGAATATTTTCCCCCAGAATACACAAATATCATAGGTTTAAGACATCTGGGACAAGTGAGTATTTTGTTACTTGAGAGGCACACAAAATGGGACCTTCATCCCACTCGCTCTCTGGCCGGTGCTGCTGCTCCCCCCTTCAACTAATTATTCATTTTACAGGCAGAATTATACAACTTCCTACTTGTGGTTTTGTCTGAGAAATAACCCTATCGCTTTACTACGTTCCTTATTATGGATGTATGTTAACTCTTAAAGCTTTATCTGTGGGAATTTGCCATTTCTGAGTTACTCACAACCACCTTTAAATTCGGTATTATTCGCTCAGCAGAGGAGCTAATCTGGCATTCTTTTCATGGGGCCCGATGTCACGCAGTCGAAACAGAACACCAGACTAATTCCTATTGCTGTAAGGCTGACTTAGCGAAGACTGGTTAAATAATTGCAAGCTCCGTATAAAAGAGCAATAATTATTTAAAGTCCTTGAAAAGATCTGTAATACTTACCTCAATGACTCTTGTTTCAAAATCTTCGTAAGTTTCTGTTGGGAGAAAAATAGGGTATTAAATTTCCTTGTATTCCTTACGGATCAGCACAGCCCCCGTGAGCTGGTATAATTTAAAAAGGACACAACTTTTATGTGACTGTAATTTAGAAATGCATCTCAGCAGTAAGTAGAAAAAGTAAGAATAATTTGGAAAAACGTATCTAAAGTAAGCTTTATTAGTCGCTTCCTTTTAAAAAGACCTCAAATGTTTTTCTGCTTTACTCAATTCACTCAATCTCTTTTAGAATAGGGTCAGTGAAAAACAGCATATAGCTCTTGCATATAAACCACAGGTTCTTTTTGTTTCTTCTGTAAATCAACATATGTGATGAAAACTACCTTAAAAAAAGAAAAAACAGTTAAAATTTTAACTTCCCAGAAAGTGTAATGCTACTGTTGTTATAATTACAACACATCTCCTGTTATAATTAAGAGATGACAGCTGTTAAATAGATTCATTGTGCTCTATTAGGGACCCCAACCTCCAGCTGCAATCAGTATCTCATCTTTTTAAGTACCATACATGCAGGGAAGTGAGATGGAAACAGTCTACAAAGATTGTCCAACCTAAATAATCGGAGTAGCAGAAAGGCAGAAAAATAATTATTTTTTTAAGTGGTACAGCAAGACATAAAAATTTAACTGTTTTGTTTGAACATCACACAGAATGCAAAGCTGACAGAAAAAATGAGACATCCTCAGAATCTGCTGAATATTTTGATCACAAGCAAAGCTATACATCCTCTCCAAATTAAATCTGAATCTTCCTTTTGGAAATCACTGCAACTCACCACTTACATGGAAGCATTTTTGTTAAAATATATCTGATACTCTTCCTAACTCTTTCCAGCTGCAGAAATGCTACAAAAAATAACCATCCGCCGTTTTGGGTTTTCACTGGCTGGCAGTGTAAACCGACTACTTCCCTAAATACTGCTCTAAAACTGTAAATGAACACCAAATTTCATATACACCGAGCAAAGGCTATAGGCGGTTAAAAAATCCAAAGGTAAATCACCAAATGGGTCATTTCTGTCATGGCCAAACTATTAGCCAATATTGTTCAGAATATTCTGAAACCTGTATCAGACAATCAATAGGGATTCACAGAAATTGCAAGTGTTTCTTGAGACATATTTCTTTGAAATTCCAGAAAGGGGCAGGGGATAAAAGAAAACAATGCAGAGCCACTTCAAATAATCAAGAATCACATAGCCAGGCTTTTTTTTTTTTTTTCTTTTTCTTCCCCCCCTCCTCTATCAATTTCAAATTCTGCCTGGAAAAATCGCAGACAATTACAGCATCATTTCTTTTGTCTAGTAACAGTAAAGGTGTTTGGCACTGTAAAATAAAGATCGCTTCGGTGTCACATCTGTGTTCAAATCAGTGGTAATGAAACACTGAACACAGAGCTCTGTTCAGGTGAACATTACATATTCGGCCCCTTTTCACCGCACAGAACGTTTCTGCTCCGTCATTAGAGGGGACTTCAGAGTAGCAAGACCTTTTTTGGAACATCACCACATCGTAGGGGAGGAAAGAGGAAGAACACCACGAGCTCTGGGCACGACATGGGCATCCACACGTACCACCTCCAAAGACAGCGGGTCAAAGGAGAGAGCACAAAGCCCTGCAGACAGCAGCCCAGGCACATCTCACCCACACACGCTGGAAGAAAACTCAGTCCCTAAGGTTTGGCTTTCAGCGGCTGCACCACCATTTCTCAAACTCCATTTTACGGAAGCAGGCGAAAATGCTGCAAATCCCAGATACTGCCAAAAAGGTCCTATTTTCTCTCACTGTCTGTTTCAAAACCTGATGGCCACGCAAAAACCTGAATATAAATCGCAAATATATTTGTTTCATTTTATGCAATTGTGAGCACAGTTATAACTGATCTATATTTTAATACAGACACATTTTTCATGAGGAGTATCCTATTGGATTGTGGAAAAAAACCTACTGACTTTCAAAACAATGGACAACGGAGCAAAATGCAATGTCTTGGTATAAGAAGCAGAACAGATAAGAGACCCTTCCAACATCCTGCTTTTCCAATATGTCTCATGAACAACAGCATTTCAGTGTAACATAGAAGACCAGTGTTAATTAAAGCATAAATACTTAATTCATTTGGTGCAGTCACAGCGAGATCCTGGAGCAAGGTTTGGGAGGTGAGAACAGTGTAATGGTGAAGAACCGGGGACTCATTCCTTCACCAAACATGGCTTTATCTTTTGCACAGAACCTCCAAGAATATTATAAACATGAGCATCCCAGCACAATTTAGAGATCTGTTTGTCGACAAGAAGTACACTAACAAGGCCAGGTTGGACGGGGCTTGGAGCAATCTGGTCTCACGGAAGGTGTCCCTGCGCATGGCAGGGGGTGGGAACTAGGTGATCTTTAAGTCCCTTCCAACCCAAACCATTCTGCGATTCTAAGCAGACTTTTAACTCGCAACAGAGGACGTGCATGCCAACAGGCACTCTGTTCCCTCTCTGAAGCCTCTTCAGTTGCACAGGAACACCGTAAACTTGGAAGAAAAATAACTTTACTTCCAACTGAAAAATAGTGTTCTTTCTCTACTCGCAGTAGAGGTGTAGTGGATGAAGATTCCCCTGAAAGAATGAAGCATATAAAAATCACACTATGTCCCCAATTATTTTTTTTTTTTAACATATCGGTCAATTTCAAACAAATCTGTCAGATGTTGAAGGTTAACAACATCGAGGTTTCTACAAACTTCCTGTACCTGATTTCATTAGAAAATACAACGCTGCTGAAGGGAAGCCACGGCATACACTCCAGCTCCATTCCTTACCAGAGAATCTAATACCAGAATATTAGGAAGGGCTGAACTGCCGAATCTCAATCAGAACTCACGCTTGCTTCTCACTCACCAGGGAATCCAGCCACGCCACAGTCTCGGGACAAAAGGCTTCATTGGGTTTGGTGGTGTCAGGGATATTCCTCTCACCACCCTGACAGTGCTTTGCACACAGCCAATGTCATTATAAATCATTAATTCTCCAAATAAAAAGGTGCTGAAAGAACGATGCAGACTTGAAAATCCCCACAGTTTTTAACAGATTAAAAGGAAACTAATGTATACTAATGAGAAGCTGCTTTTTCTCAAGCACATTTGTAATAAAAGCTGACAGTTTCATTTTCCTATTTTGATTGTAGTACCCTTTCCTCTTTTTGGCAGAACTTGACCCGACTACTACAGCCTCCACACAGCCAACTTTAATGGAAGTAATCAACATCAATAGTATCAGCCAAATGTAAAATCATGAAAAACACCGGAAGGTAAAATTCATACATGCATAAATGTCGTTTGCAACAGCTGCTACCTCTTTTAATGGAATCAACTACTTGGAAATAGATTTGAATTTTAAAACAACAGTGTCTTGCGTTCAAAGTATGGAACTAGAAACATGAAATTTTCTTGACCTTCTCTATATTCCACCACTGACTTATGGGGAATTTGGAACAATTCATTCATTTCTCAAATCTTCCATTTTTCAGTTGCAAGATTCTATGACAGGCTGCCCAGTCTGTGGTCACGCCACTGCCTTCCATGGAATATCTGCTTTCAAGGTAATAACATGAAATACAGGGAAGTAAATATAAGAAATCCTTCATTTGTATGCTGCAGTGTTATGCTTATATTAAAATAGAACGAATTGCTCTTAAAACTGAAGACAACCAAAAAATACTGGAAGAGACTGGCAGGCAAGCTCTCCTTAAATTCACACAGCAAATCTGAGAGAAACAATATAGCTCAGACACTACAGCAACAGAAGCCACAAAATCTATCAGCTACAAGAATGGAAAACCTGGAAAGGGAACAGAGAAGCGGTAGATATAAATTCATGCCGTTGTTGCTAAAGCAGAAAGTTACGAAGATGCCAGCATAAATTCAATCTACATGGACAAAGGCATTAGATCACAGCAGAAAGGGAATGCTCTCACTGCCTTACGGCTTGCCTCAAAGCATGCCTGCATTTTAATTAACATCCAATAGAATGTAACCAGAAGATATTCAGACAGAAAGAAATCAACAAAGCAAGCACCAGGCAGACTGGGGAGCAGAGAGGGCTGCGAGAAGATCAGACAACAATGTAATTCTGATTCCACGTATGGAATTTCCCATTTATGTTGACTTGCTGCAACATATGTTCCAAGACCCAAGCTTGCGCTGGGAGATGATATTCCCGGACAAAGAGAGCTCCAAAAACGTGTACAAGCTTAACCGTTAGAACGACTGGAGCCTGCAACAAGCCTGAAACAACACTGCCAGAAAGCATCAACTGCCTGTCTCCGCTCATCTTCCTACAGAAAGACGACAATGAACATACAAGCACCATTAAGTGCTTCACAAGAAAAAGCTCAGCTGAATATGAGTAACAACTCATTTTCATACTTAATTAGTTGAAAAGGATTAGGCTTCTAAATGTTAAACAGCTACTATAGAATTTCTAGCAGTCTGAGTAACAGCATTGTAAACAAAGTTAAGACCACCTCTCTCCTCCATGTACAGGACCTCTAGTTTCACTATGATATTGAATTGGGCAGCAAATAAATATATAAATGAAGAACTTCTATCACCTACATTCAAACTACATCACCTTTAACCATATTTCATTATATGAACTACAAAAAAACCCAAACCCTGATCCCACAGGATCCTTTAAGAAACTATAAAAAAACATGACTACATTTCACGCTCAAGTCAACTGATGTTGAACACAGAACAAGATTTCCATACCTCAAGACTCCTATAACATAACGATACAGTATAACAATAATACAGTATAACATCATACAGTCTCTCACGTGATATAATAGTAATATAATAGTCTAACAGCTATACTAAACTAAGCAGTGATTTAACAAATTTCACTTGTGTTAACACAACTTGCTCTTTGATTTAGCTGCCTTGGTTCACGTATGGGCACATAAGAGAAGTATAGAATCGATTTTCAGTCACAGGAGAGGTCTGGATCTCGCTTTCTCCAAGCCCTTTATCAGTAAGTAAGACTAAGACAGATACTCAGTTCCCTTACCTCCGTTAGGACCTGGGTCAGGAGGATCCAGAACGACACCTCCCCAACACTTTCCACTCCATCCTCCCTCTCTCTTAACTTTTATTTTTCTTTTCTTCTCCCATGCATCCCTCTGCTGGATAATTTCGGACTGTATTCTCTCTCGTTCTTCCTTTTTTCGTTGGGTAACTGCTTGGAGTCTCCCGCTTTGTGTCACAGGAGCGTTAAGACCAGGCCAAAGGAAACCAGAACGTCCTTCAAAATGACAAAGAAAAATTACACTTTATGCCAAATTAGGACTGAAACCCCGCACAGAGGAAAAATGCCATAAAATGGAAGGTTCTCACACATTTCAAGTGCGTTTTATGATACAGAATTTACATTTAAAACCCAAGAATAACATTAAACAACCATATCAGGATTTTTTTTAAAAGACAAAAATAACTCAAGCAGTTCTGACACCACAGAAATTAAATGAAATTTGACAATTTATTAAATCGAGAAACACTATACACAAAAAGGTCAAGACACGTCTTAAGCCCTTTATTTGTGAGTCTACCTTCACCAATCTCCTGGCCTCTGTTGAGATTCTTCCTTAGCTTTTTCTTCCTTCTCTTTCCTCTTCCTTTCTTTACTCCCACGCCAGTCTCTGCCAAAGCTCCTTTCCATAGCTCATCAGCTGTCACTGAAATAAAAAAGCTTTCATAAGTAATGTACAAGTACAGCTTATATTGGAAACTGAAGCGGAACAAAAAAAAAACCCTTGAAACATTAACCCTTGCTTGATCTTTGCTGGGATTTAAGCTGTAGAATTACCGCCTCTCTAAGAACGTGATTTCCTACCGCGCGTGTATGTATGTCGTGCAGAGGTGTGCCTCGATCCCCGAGCACTGCCATCAGACGGGCACACAGCCAGGCACCCGGTTTTTAAAAGAATTTTCAAAATCGATTTAAAGGCAAACAATCCTATCAGTAACCACGAAGGTATTAATTCCCCGGCCTTAAAAGAAAATCATTCATCAGTAACTCAGAGCAGCAATACCTGTAAGCACTTATCCAAGGGCAAATACCAATGGCAGTCAACTTGAATCACTCCTAAAAATATCCAAGGCTTAGCCTGCTTTAAAAAGCCACCAAACACAAGAATTTAGCCAAAAACATAAACCTGCAGCTCTTCTTGTGTTCTGACAAAACGCAAGGTCCCCCTCATTGCCCGTATAAACGCAAAGGAATGGAAGGAGGAAGGAACGAAAGACACTTCAAACAGCCTCGTCGCAGGGCTCAGGCTCTGGTCGGGCCCCCTCGCTCAGCGGCCGTGTCCAGGACATCCAGTGTCTTAAGATTTTTCACCCAACACCTGAGAGCACGGCTTAGGAAGCGTGTACTGAGTAGTTAAACTCACAGTGAGGACAAGAGCTATCCTGGATTTCCAGGGGCACCGCTAAGTGCCCGGGTTCGTATTTGTGCTGCGTAAGTTTGTATAAGGTGTCGAGGTGGCTCTTCCAAAGGTACGACGCCCGTCTTTTCAGTCAAAAATCCTTTTCAAAGTGGGATGCATAACTGTGATTCTTTTTTGAGAAATACAGTCCCGAAACAGGTAATCAAAGCTCAGTATGGGAAAGCACGCATTCAAGGAAGGACACACAGCAACACCAGTCCGGGAAGCTACAAAACACAGCCCCTCAGGAGGGGCAAGAGCAGCACGGCCGACAAAGTCACCGCTTACCCAAATAACATATTGTACCGATAGTATAACAAGCCAAAATATGTCATCCAGATTTCGTCTGGATTACAGACAGGTGGACGTTGTGTATTATGGACAAGTAGAAATGCCCATGGATCGCACGGAACAGCAACGTTTACCACACTTCTTATACGCTGTGAGGCAAGAACTGTCTTTGCTCCCGGGTAGGTTTTAGTCCTTGTACAAAAGAAAATTCTATCTGAAATTACCCTCTCTTTTCCAGACATTCAAGTGAACCCTAATGTCTAGAGGTTTATGATTAAAAAAATCCCACAAACAGGAATTGTATCAAACGGCTTGAAGCCAGTGTCTCAACTGTTGCCCACCAAAAAAATTTCTGGCTGATGACAACAAACTGATGCACGTAGCTGTGTGCGAAATGCAAAAATAAAAACAAATAATAAAATCTTCAGAACTCACCAAACAGAAAAACTTCGTTGCAGACTCAGCGTGTTACTTTCAGTAAAAGTCAAAATGTGATAGGCGTTAGAGTGTCTACAAGTAGCGAGTATTACCCTACGGTAACACCGCGTTGAAGTTCCGTATAGAACAGACTGGTGGTAAGTAGGTAATGCGTGACGCAGCTTCTGATGTTCTCAAGCGAACTACAGGACTGCTGCATGAATTAGGAGGTTGACGATCAATCATCTTAAGCTTCTTCGCTTATTCAGAAAACATTGTGTAACTAGCAATTTCTTTTTTTTTTTTTTTTAATGATAATCCTGCTAGCCTGGAAACATGGAATTAGAATAAAGGTATTTACATTTTTCTTTGCAAGGTTATTTTTTAAGCTGGAAGAGCTCCCCCACGTACTGCAGTTCGTGTGGCCTCACAAAGGGTCATCGCAGCTACGGAGGAGGCTGCAAAGGGGCAGCAACAAGCAGCTGAGAGACAAGAACAGGGAGCTCTGGAGCTGGTAATACACTCAAAAAACCCCACCGCTTAGAGCTGGATTCTAAATATCCGTACGATAAGATCACTTAATCCCGATAGAGCAAAGCGGCAAAAGTCACAGAGTAAGGAGATCGTTTTGTGCCAAAGGAGACCAGTCAACGCCAAGAGATCCGGGGAGATGAGGTCAGACTGAGTCAAGTTTTGGCCTCCAGCACCACACAAATTCTGACAAAATTAGAACCAGAGGAAAACATCACATTTGGTACCAAAGTGCAGTTCATCTAATCAGTCTCTAATTATATCATTATGTGTTTGGAAAGCAGCTGAATTTAATGAAACACATCAGAAGCCTGCGGGCTACAGAGCTGAGAGTTCTTTGTAAGATGGCAGAGATCACACTGATTTTAAGACAATGTGACAAGAATGGAATATGGAGGGGATGGGCTGCAGTCAAGAAGATTACAGTGGTGGGGACAGGGCTCAGGACAGACAACACAGCAATGGAGGAAATAAAAACGTGACCACAAGAAAGGTCAATCCCACTTGGCAGCAAAGCACCAAGATGATGGGAGAACACATACAGAGGCGGGAGACAGGTCTTGTAGCAGAGGAAATAACCTCAACAGAAATGAGCATCACTGTACCGCTTTTCACATTCGCAGCAATGCTCGGAAATGAAGGCAGGACAGCAGCTATGCAGCCTCCCAGTGATTTGGGGCCGTGCCTTTATTTTACCTTTGTAAAATGGGAGGCTGCGTGCATTCCTAAAATAGAGCTAAAATAGACCCAGCCGTAAAAGTCACCACACGTTTCTAGTCAGTTCAGAGAATCACAGAATGGTCCGGGTTGGAAGGGACCTCTGGAGATCATCTAGTCCAACCCCCTGCCAGAGCAGGGCCACCTACAGCAGGTTGCACAGAACAGTTACTGAAAAGCATATAGCTACCAACTGAAGGAAAAAAAAATAAAAAAAAAAGATAATGTGTCACATGTAAGATTTTACCTCATGGCCTAGAAAAAGATCCTGAAGCTACTGAAAAGCTACTGAATTTTGCTGAGAGCTAACAACCGCCAACAGTAAGTGCGTATGACAGCACACCATTCTGCCTAATCTATGTAAAAGATGTTTATAATATTTTGAAAAGGATTTGGTTTTGTGCCTTGTTACACTATCCCTGAATTTCAGGAACCAGACAGCCCTATTGCTTACTTCAGACCAGTATTAGAATAATAGACCACACAGTGACTCACAAGTATTACCAAAACCACTTGCTGTAAACTGTACCAGAAAACAGTATCCTAGGTCCTGATAAACTGAGGTTAAAAGCAGATTTCTTTGCCTCCTGCAAGATGAGTTCCCAGCTTGCTTAGAATATAAACTACAGTGAAAGACAAATAGCAGTAAGTTGGAAAACTGAGGGGAGTAAAAGGAGAAGAAAGGCTCAACTTCGTAAAACAGCAAAGTAGGCTCACTTCTTCCACTTACCACTCATTTTTCCTTAGTTTTTTTGATGAAAAATAGTCTTGTGGCAGCACAGCAGCAGAGATTCAAAGGCATTAGTATTAATGACATAAAAAAGATTAATGAACATGTTCTAAAAAACATGCTTCTTTCAATAGACCATTGCCCACTGATGCCATTACACCTATGTACCCGTATGACCTTAAGGAACTTGGTAAGGTCTTTTCCATCACTAACATTATCTTCCAGGTTTCAGCTTGGAATACATAGTTTTAGTAGCAGATGAATTCTAAAAAGGTACAATATTTCAACCACTTTCCTTCTGCAGACAACAATGGTTTTGGCACTGGCTCCAAACAAAACCAGAATTTGGAAAAAACACTTCAGACACACGAAACGTGAAAGAGCATCTGCAAAGGGAATGTGCCGCTTACGTATTCTATTACAAACTGCATGATAAGTTACTCAGTCTGGACTCAGCTGCTTAATGACCACAAGAAGACATTTTTACGCAGAGGCAGGTCAAGGGCTTAACAATCAACTTCTCTAGGAACCAAGCCTCACAAACCTCACAAAGCCACATAGAGCTATAAATTAAAAAAATTCTGCATCCCAAATCACTGAAGGTTGTGAGGTTTTTCTAAGGAAGCATCCCTACATCCTCATCCAATTCTTACTTTCTTCCCATAGCATCTGCTGCTGTTGGAGGCAGGATGCTCAGTTAGATGGACATTCAGTGTGATGAGACAAGGTTTTCCTCATGTTCTAGAAGTTCATTTTTAACTTACTCCTTTAAGACACTGCCGTAAGGTATAGTTTTCATATTCAGTATCTGTTAGTTTTAGAAGACATTTCTTAAAAAACCCAATATGGACTCCATATGTTCTTAGAACAAACACACGTTCCTATCACCTCACCACAACTAGAAGCTCTGAGGATCGATTAAGAATAGGCCAAGCATTAAACAGGTATGGAAAGCAAACGATGGGCCTGCCCTCAGGGCTGGTCTCTAGGTATAGCTGAAATAGGAGGAGAACAGAGAAAACATTATGTCGCTTATTTGTACAACTTCACCCCTTAAAGGTTCCAGTTGTAGAGTAAGATGCGATTGACTTGATCCAACCTAAACCATTCTATGATTGTGTAAGATGTTGAAAACAAACCCATACCCACTCTTCTGTTCTCTGACACGTTTGTACTTACACAAGTCTATTGTTACGGCTAACATTTTAAGGATGTCCATCTGTATATCAGACTGTATATGCAACTGTAGATCAGACAGTGAGAAGTCTGTTCATGTCCCAGACAGCTTATAAGCAAATTCTACCAAAAATTGCATTTCACTATTTGTTCTGAACAGGCAAAGCCTCAAGAGAGAGGTCATTCTGTCAGTATCCACGAACAATGAGTATTATGTCATCCTTCTCAAGCAGGATGTGCTGAGAATCCAGAAAGATAATGAAGTTAATCGTTCTACCACTTCGATTTTATAGCTAGTATCTGCTACTGGTATTAAGGTGAACACAGTAATCCACTCACTTTTAAATTACAGAAATTCTCAGAGACAACTCAACTGCCAATACATTGGTATCCTGTCAAATAAGAATTTCTAACAGACGTGATGAAACTAAATCATTGAGCAGTCTCATCACTGACGTACAGGCAGAGCTGGATTATTCCAATTAAATTGGGTTTTATGATCTCTCCAAATAAGACAACTGCAACCCTGTCTCATCAGAGCTAAGTACAATAATCTACAGGAGTTCCAAACATTAGGCTTTCCTTGTAAAATGACAGCTTTCTTCAGAAGCACGGAAAGCCCAACAGCAGTTAATTTTTTCTGTCACAGAACTGGGAAGACTTTCTGAACCGCTGCACATAAGCAGAAAAAATTCCTTCCTTTCCATGTTAGGGAAGCAAAGAATAAAAACAGTGCCTTCACTCTCAAAATTTCACAGCCAAGGTGAGAACAGCAGCCTAAACCTGGGTCTATAACAAGAACTTTAATACTCGGGCAACCGCTGGTCTGACTGCCACAGCAAGACTTCCAGTGGCAACGTATGCTAGAAGAGCATTTCAGTCTCAAATTCCAGGTTCCCTATTAAGGCCTCTATTCCCTAATAAGGCGTATAAGCTGCATATACAATCATAGAACCATAGAATCCCAGGTTGGAAGGGACCTCAAGGATCATCTGGTCCAACCTTTCCTGGCAAAAGCACAGTCTAGACAAGATGGCCCAGCACCCTGTCCAGCTGAACCTTAAAAGCGTCCAATGTTGCGGAATCCACCACTACTAATTATTATCCCAACAGCTGATTGTTCTCAGTGTGAAAAATCTTCCTCTTGCATCCAATCGCAATCTCCCCAGGAGTAACATCACCCCTTGTCTTTTCCATGTCACCCCTTGTAGAACGGGAGTACCAGCTGCAGCTTACAGACAAAACTACGGTACAAAAAAATCTAAGCAGAAAACTAATAGTAACTTGTAAAAAGGCTATTCTAAATGCAAATTAGGCCTACAAAGGCAAAAATAATGATGAAGCAGAAACAAAAAAACAACAAGAACCAGTATAAGTTAAATAGACTTCAGATTTTTAATGAACTCACACCCATCAATGAGAGTGGCAGAAAACGAGCAACAAAAGTCGCTGGCGGTTTAGTTTGGTTTTGTTTTTTTTTTTACACCTTTGCAAACATATTATGAAATAATACATTGCAAATAACTGAGCATAAAGCTTTTTTCTCTATCAGTCAACAACAAATGATCAGGTATTAAGTGACCCAAAGTTAGAAACAGGTTAAAAGAAACCTTTGCTTTTGACAGAAACTAACACTTAGAATTCTTAATTCATATTAATGCTAAATCTATTTTGATTTAAAAGAAACTTCCTTGATGGAGTCATGACCATCTGCTACTATAAATTTGCCAGTTGTTTTAAAAATACACAGAAAATAATGATTGTAGAATGACTTGTAAATAGGTTTCTGTGTAGCTATCCACAGCCGGCATGGCTGAATAAACATGTAATATCTTAAACGCACTACCTGATGAGACAATTTTCGTATTATAAATTTTGTACAAGAGAAATCTGAACGTCAGGTCAATTATAGCCTACCTCATGCAACTACTCAATTATGGGATGAAAAGAAAAAACTGGTAGCTCGACCCAGCAGCTGCCTGAAGCGAGCCCAGGAAGAGTTTGTGAGTGGAGCGAGGTAGATGCAGCTGACTCAGGACAGGAGAGAGAAGGCAAAGGACGTGATGGTGACCCTTACGGCCGAAGGAACAGATCCTTTAACTCAATTCAGTGGTTAAGAACTTACCTGGAATCTGAAGACCAAATGCTGCTTGATTTGAAGGTGCAAGGTCCTGCACCGGGGTCACGGCAACCCCTGGTATCAATACAGGCTGGGGGATGAAGGGATGGAGAGCAGCCCTGAGGAGAAGGACTTGTGGGTGGTGGTGGATGAGAAACTCAACATGAGCCGGCAATGTGCACTCACAGCCCAGAAAGCCAACCCCAACCCGGGCTGCACCCCCAGCAGCGTGGCCAGCAGGGCGAGGGAGGGGATTCTGCCCCTCTGCTCCGCTCTGGGGAGACCCCCCTGCAGTGCTGCCTCCAGCTCGGGGGGTCCCAACAGCAGAAGGACATGGACCTGTTGGAGCAGGTCCAGAAGAGGCCACAAAGATGATCCAGGGGCTGGAGCCCCTGTGCTGCGAGGACAGGCAGAGAGAGTTGGGGGGGTTCAGCCTGGAGAAGAGAAGGCTCCGGGGAGACCTTAGAGCCCCTTCCAGTTCCTAAAGGTGCTACTGGAAAGCTGGAGAGGGACTCTTGATGGGAGGGGAGCGATGGGACGAGGGGTAATGGTTTTATACTGAAAGAGGAGAGATTTAGACTAGATATAACAAAGAATTTTTTTTACAATCAGGTTGGCCTCATTTACTGGCCCAGGCTGCCCAGAGAGGTGGGAGATGCCCCATCCCTGGAAACATTCCAGGCAAAGTTGGATGGGCCTTTGAGCAACCTGATCCAGTTGAAGATGTCCCTGCTTACTGCAGGGGGGTGGACTAGATGGCCTTAAAAGGTCCCTTCCAACCCAAACCATTCTATAATTCTGTTACTTCAACCTTGGCTTCCCATTTTCTGCTAGAAAGTTTGTGTCTCTGTTTTGTTTTTGGGTTTTTTTTGGTGTGTCCCCCCCCAAATTCCACTCCAAAAAACCACCCCCCAAAACCACCTTCCTGTTTCCAGCCAGCTCCCTACCAGAATTTGAAAGATTCCCAGGACAGAGGTTGGCACAGAGCAGGCTACACGAACTGCTCTAACAATCTAGGATTTGGCAATGAACTGCAATTTAAATCACTTAGGTCAGGAAAAGGAACGCTCAACTGTATTTTTAAATCTGAGCCTTACAACGTCTTACCTTCTCTCTCCACAGTCTTATAAAACGCGTCTAATCACAACATCCTTAACCACAAAGCATTTAAGGTAAAGGTGCTAGGCAAAAATGTACGCAGAGCAGTTGTCTTGAGAGCAAAATCTACAACACATTTCAGTGGCTAAATCAAACACGAAGCAAATGACTTAGATGTCACTTATTAACATTTAATTTCAAGTACAATACTTATTAGCGGCTGGAGGTATTCTCACAATTACATGAAATATCTAATTCAACAACAAAAGAAGTGAACCATCCAAACACAAAGATGGAGGTTGATTTTATATCACTTGATAATCTTCAATTGAACTTTTATACGGTTCAAAAACTGTCAACTCAATCCATACCATCAGTTATTCCTGACAAGTTGTTTCTAATATAGCATTTCCCTGTTAGTTTCAAAAGTGGAAGTCTTGGATTCTAAAAATTACTCAGATTGTTTAACAATACTTATGGAAACAATTTAACTCCTTTAGTAGGTTGAATCCTCTCTTCACACTTCAAAAGGGAATATTGTGCAGATGATAACACAAATGGATTTATTTAGGAGAGAATAAATGGAACAATAGCATACTAATATTGAATGGATTACTTAAAACATTCAAGATTCTAAAGCAGTTGTGTCAAAATCAGTGTGTTCACCCCAAATGAGAACTACCCTTGCGACTTCCTTTATCTCCTTGTCTGCTATCGTAGAAACCTAGAATGGTTTGGGTTGGAAGGGACCTTAAAGATCATCTAGTCCCAGCCCCCTGCCCTGGGCAGGGACACCTCCCACCAGCCCAGGTTGCTCCAAGCCCCGTCCAACCTGGACTTGAACACCTCCAGGGATGGGGCAGCCACAGGGCAATTTGTTCCAGTGCCTCACCACCCTCAGAGTGAAAAATTTCTTCCTGATATCTAATTTAAATCTCCCTTCTTCCAAGTTTGAAGCCATTCCCCCTCATCCTATCGCTATGTGCCGTTGTAAAAAGCCCCTCTCCAGCTTTCTTGTAGGCCCCCTTCAGATACTGGAAAGCTGCTACAAGGTCTCTGCGGAGCCTTCTCTTCTCCAGGCTGAACAGCCCCAGCTCTCTCAGCCTGTCCTCCCAGCAGAGAAGCTTCAGCCCTCTGAGCATCTTCATGGCCTCCTCTGGCCCCGCTCCAACAGGTCCATGTCCTTCTGATGTTGAGGGCTCCAGAGCTGGATGCAGTGCTCCAGGTGGGGTCTCATGAGAGCGGAGCAGAGCAGCAGAATCCCCTCTCTCGCCCTGCTGGCCGCGCTGCTGGGCTGCAGCCCAGGGTGAGGGTGGCAGTTCTAACTGCAGAAAGGCAAGAGTCTGACCATTGAAAATGTCTGAGAAAGACAAGGACTACTGCAAGAGCATAAAGAGGAACCTAAGGCCATGTAAGAGATTAGTACCATGGGACAGATATAAGATGGTTTTAGATGAACTTCACAGACTAAAAATTAGAATGCTTCCACTGAAAACTTAATCTCGTTTCTACTTCTTACTGCTAGCTGGATCCCCACAATAGCGAAACAGGAAAAAAACTCATCTACTAACAAACTTTCTGGCTTCTGTTTGGTTTTGCTAATACAAGGCTGACGCTCTACTTGCTTATTCACAGAAGTTTAATAACATCATTAAAAAATGCAAAAGGTCTTATTATGTGGATTGCAGAAAAAAATTAGTTTTGGTGCAAATTTGTTGGCAGCAAAAGACGCCTCTATAATCCAACTATTATTCCTACAGGATAGCATGGGAAAGTTTTGGGCAACTTCCCCCAAACCAGAAACAAATAAATTGCATTACGATAGCACAACAAAACCTCCGGAGTAGGGAAACATTAATCTGAAAGACGCATCCATACTGCTAACGCAGACACAGTGAGCAGCTCCACTGCAAACCCCCAGCACACTTTCACCGTGCACTTGGCATTGGAACGTCACATTTTTTAAACCTGGCAATTTAGCACAACGTCAGCAGGAGGCTGCAGACATGGGATTTTCAGGTTAGTCACAATTCAAATCCTGAATAAATCCAGCTACAAAACCAGTCATTAACCGACTAAAAACTGGTTAGCTTAAACAAAGAACCAAAACTGCTGTAAATTATCCTGACAAACATTTGGGAAATTGTATTTTGTTCTTCATAACATCCTATTAAAAAAAACACGACCTTAAATAGGCGCTGTTGTAAAGGTTACTATCTTTTGAAGGTTGCTTTGTTTATTACAGCTTTCATTCGCAGCTTTTTCTTTTTTTCCAATAATAAGTATTATGGAGCTGACCTCAGTGTCACCGGGTGGATATGGAGAACAGAGATTTCAGTAAGGGTTGCAAACTAACCACCTTTGGCCTGGTTCCTTTCCTCAAAACAAAATAAAAACCAGAGGCCAAGTGCCTTCACAGAAGTTACACTGCACAGTAACAAATCAAACCCCAATAAAATAGCCCACCCCATTAAGAACGATTAATTGTAAGGCGTGTAACATTCACTCCCCTTTTTCTGATTAAAAACACACATGCACACACAGGCATCTGCCTTGTAAAAGGAGGTGGTGGTGGGGATAAGAAAACAGTTGTGTATTTGGAGCTCTTTACATCCTTAATGCTGAAACGTCAAAATTCGTCATATGTTACTACTGACAATGACAACCAGTAACTCAGTAATTGTTTATTTGGAGTGTTCATACTTCAAGAAAATTCTTTAAAATTGAAAAAATAATTTTTTCACCCTGATCCTCAAATTAGGCACGGCAGAAAAAAAGAACAACTTTAATCCAAAGAAAACTCACGTGGGACTACAAAAATTTAATAAAAAATGTAATTAAGGAGCAGGCTTTCAGGAACTGATGTGTCCAATAAAGAACACAAACACAGAGATTTATACTGAGTACAGTTGCTTCCCGTAAGCAACGCCTCCAGAGACATAACGCGTTACTCTGAGTATGATTTTATATTGTTGGTCTAAATGATTCTCCCTTGATTGTTACAATCTAGCTCTCTAACCTCTGAAAAATCATCATATTCCCTATTCTGTATTCTAACCTAATGGCAAACATCACCTAGCAACAGAGAAATTAAGTTCCTCTTTTCCTTTGTTCCCAAGGGTAGCTAATGGAATTACTACTGTGAGTAGGAAAGCATAATTTTTATATAGTCCCAGTACCAAACAAATATTCTTTATTCTCACACACACTCGGATACACAATGGATATTGAGAAAATTACGCTTGCTGGTTTGGATGATTGGGGTCAAAGATAACTCCTATGTCTGGGAGACCGTCAAATCATTTCAGTATTCAGGACACATCTGTCCGCCTCTGCTGCCTCTGGAACGACAGATATTTCAACCCAATTCTGTGGCTATCAAATGTAAACGGTCTGTATCTCACACTTTCCTCATCTATAGGTCAGACGGACACATACTTTTTCCATTAAGCATACAGCACTTTTTATCAACGTTTCTCAACAACTGAAGCTTAAGCATCTGCTCTGGATGGGTGGGATTTCCCAGCCTGTGTGCCTGCATGGCGGAGCACGTAGAGGTATGGAGGACAGAGAAAACAGATCTGCCCCATCCTGTCAGGCGGAGCTTGGACTGAAACAGGCACAAGCAAGACATCACCTGCAAATACCAGGTCTACCGAGACATGCTGAAAAGGGAGGCAAGACTTTTCAGGGGAAGTTATTTATTTTTCAAACACTATCTGAAAAAAACTCAGGCCCCTATCTCTAAATAAGCATGTGAAATTGTTAAGTAAATGGAAACTGAACTGCTTCCCGTAGTGGGGAGGATGGAAAGGGGCAAGGAGGAAAGGACAGAAGCTAAGCCTGGAATAACAAGATCATCTGAAATTACTTCATTACCAACTCACTGAAACACGTCACTGCACAAGAATAAACCCCTGTGTATGTTTCTGCTAGAGTTGCAGGAGCAACTGTCTGAGTAAGGATCACACACTGCAATTCCTCTTATTAAAATGAATTCCTTCTATTTAAATGGGTTAAATTTTTAATAGTTAAGTTGAAGGTACGGATGGCCCTACTAACAAGAGCACGGTGGTATTTTTTAAAGTATGACGGAAGAGAATGAGATAGAAAACTATAGTCACCTTTCTCAGTTGCAAAAGAGTGTCATTAGGTTGACATTTAATTGAAAATTGTTTCACATAAAATGGTCGTGTCGGCATTTTTAATGTTACCACTTGTGAAGCAACTGCACTGCTAGAGGATATGAGTGATTTATACTGCTAATATCTACTTCATTTGAATTTTGAAGATTTTATTTTTCACTTCTGTAAGAGAAACTGTTCTTAGAATACCTGTACTTTGAAATATAAACCTCCCAGTCTTCCGAATCTGATGGCTACTCTCTCTGCTGAATACATAAAGGAGGTACACTTAAATTCTTCCAAGTTGTTGCATCTTATTAAGCCAATAGTTCTAGGTAGCTTGCCTAAATATATCCTGCTTAAAATTTTAGTAAGTCAAACAATGGGGATGCCATCACAACAAACATTTTTAATTCAGTCAACTAACAAGTCAGCTGCAAAATTCCTGGTGAAACAGATCTCATCTAGACTTTGTGAACACAAACATCAGAATAATTAAGGAAACATCTAACCTACACATCGTAATCACAATGCAATCACTTGCAGGGCTATATTTTAAATTTAAGCTAAACAAAATAACAGTGTTCTGCTTCTTATATATTCTTATCTTGTGACTGCTTCAGTGCCTAAGAAAAAAGTTCAAATGAATTTTTCCTGCAGTTGGCATCCTTACAAAACCTTTACCACGCAGAGCCTGCGGCTCACAGGGCAGCCTTTCGCGGGTCTCGAGACCTCTGCACCCTCAGTTGCTTGAAATCAGTCAACAGTCAAAATTTACTGGATAAGACAACCAGCCAGCCAGCATGACTGCTTCAACCCCATTTCTTTACCAAAGGCAAAGACAACAAATACAGTATTCCCCCACACAGATGTTGAGAAGAGGGAGAGACCAGTTCTGAAAGCTTAATTTTGCAGAGCTCTTATATTCTATGGATTATAAACAGCCAAATAATTTTGACTCTCGAACTGCTGCAGTTATCTCCTCCAGAGATTATGTTCTTACTATTCCTTCTCTTCCCCTATGGGACAGGATAAGGACCCACAAAACAGGTGGAATGGCCCCTCAGATATCTGAGTTCACACTCCCAAGCGTGAATTTAAACAGCCATCACTTGTCAATTATGTTAAACATGCGTGTAACTCATTTCAGGACTGGAGTAAAATACTGCAGCTGGCCAGACAATTAGCAGGACATTATCAACAGGTTTTGTTTAGCACATCATTGCATTTTTAGTTATTTCATTTTTGAGACAGCGCAGCTTGAATGGTATGCCTTGCCCGTGGCTCGAATATTATTTGGAAAATAAACACACAATTCATATTCTCAATAAAGGACTAGGAAACAAAGGGGAAGGTGTTTCCCCCTTCCATCCAGTGATGTATATTAGATGGACATAAATCAAACCCTTGCTTGCTACTAAAAGATAATAAACTGACCTTGTGCACGCACTTCTGTCAAGCCATAGTTGCAACTACCATGTTAGGAGATACGTAACTAGAGTAGATACAGAAAGCTACTATAGATTTTCATGACTGTATGTAAAAGCAAAGTTTTCTTTCCTTCTTCTGGTTATTACAGATAATAGTGTTAACCCAACTCGAGACTTACATGAATTGAAGAAACTGCTTTGTCTGCATTGCTGGACTGTCACGTTCCAGGGGGCAGAGATGGAACACCGTGTCTGGAAAGCCCACGCCAGGCTGGAATAGGAACAGCAACTCCCTTTCACTGGCACAGAAGCAAACCCTGAGGATGAAGACAGAAAGGTGTTTATAGAAAGGACATTTTCTTCTTTGAAATAGAATTTCCCGCAAATATACACACCAGACCAAAAAAACAGTAATATTTACTCATACAGTTTAGTTTCCAAAGGGAATCAGACTTGGACCTTCTGTCCTGAAGAGCAAAGCAAGCTGCAGAAGGGAGGGGGAATATTGCAATAGAAAATGCCACAAAGAGAAGGCGGCTAGAGGGATTCTAACATACTGCCGATAGAGTGGGAATATTTGAAGGGAGGGTGTAAAGAAGGCAGAGCCAGGCTCGTCTCATTGCTGCGCAGTGACAGGACAAGAGGCAATGGGCAAAAATTTTAAAACACAAAACTCCACCTGAACATAAGAAAACATTTTTTTTTTTTTTTTTTTAAACTCTCAACTGAACGCGGTCCTGGGTAATTTACACTAGTTGACCCTGCTCTGAGCAGGGAAGGTGAACAAGATGATCTCCTGAGGCTTCCAACCTCAACTATTCTGTGATTATGCAAATCCGTGAACCTGACTTACTCTGGCATCCTGAAAACAGAATGTGCCTCCAGAAGCACCTTTCCCATGGCCCTCCAGACTTGATTATTAAAAGCTAGCCAATTACACGTGCTCTTATCACCTCCAGAACAGTTTACTTCAATGGTGGTGCATTTTCATAGAATCATAGAATGGTTTAGGTTGGAAGGGACCTTAAAGACCATCTAGTCCCACCCCCCTGCCATGGGCAGGGACACCTCCCACCAGCCCAGGTTGCTCCAAGCCCCGTTCAACCTGGCCTTGAACACCTCCAGGGATGGGGCATCTACAACTTCCCTGGGCCACCTGGGCTAGTGCCTCACCACCCTCATGGTGAAAAATTTCTCCCCAATATCTGATCAAAATCTCCCCTCTTCCAGTTTGAAGCCATCTCCCCTCGTCCTATCGCTACATGCCCTTGTAAAAAGTCCCTCTCCAGCTCTCTCATAGATATTTTTCATAGATATCTTTCCAGTATCTTTCAGATACTGGAAAGCTGCTATAAGGTCTCCCCGGAGCCTTCTCTTCTCCAGGCTGAACAGCCCCAGCTCTCTCAGCCTGTCCTCACAGCAGAGGGGCTCCAGCCCTCTGAGCATCTTCCTGGCCTCTTCTGGACCCGCTCCAACAGGTCCATGTCCTTCTGATGTTGGGGGCTCCAGAGCTGGATGCAGTGCTCCAGGTGGAGTCTCCCCAGAGCACAGCAGAGGGGCAAAATCCCCTCCCTCGCCCTGCTGGCCATGCTGCTTGGGATGCAGCCCAGGGTGGGGTTGGCTTTCTGGGCTGTGAGTGCACATTGCCGGCTCATGCTGAGCTTCTCAACCACCAACACCCCCAAGTCCTTCTCCTTAGGGGTGCTCTCAATCCATTCTCTGCCCAACCCCTATTTGTCCTCGGGACTGCCCCCAGCCACGTGCCAAACCTTGCACTTGGCCTTATTGGACTTCATGAGGTTTGCACAGCACCACCTCTCAAGCTTGTCCAGATCCCTCTGGATGGCATCCCTTCCCATTTTCTGCCAGGTGGCTCAGTTAATGCAGAAAGGTTGTTATTCTTTTAGGCAAAAGGAGCACGTTAAAACTGCTAAGGGTCAGGTGCTTACCTACAACAACGAAAGCAAGACATACTTTCATTTATTGACCAGCACAGAGGTGATTCTTCAGAAGTATGGAATCCATATTTTTCCTTCTGAGGTAATCAATCAATCCAAACAGCGTGCACATTCAACACACTAAACAGGGCTATACTGTCTTGAAATCAATTATTCAAAATGTTATTCAGAAAGTGATAATAAAATAAAAAAAAATCTACTTCTTCCTAAACTACATTTAAATTCAATCTTTTCAGCTAGATTTTAAAAGCAGAAAATAAGCATGACTTTTGCTATCTTCTGTTAGCATCCAGTATCAATAAAACAGCAATCTATTTTTTGAAGTCAGGGCAATAGCTCCCTCTAGGCAAACACCAACCAGTTCAGTTACCTGGGGTAATGCAGCAGGAAGTTCTAAAAAACTGCTCTCAAAGTAGTCTTAAAAAGTAAATTTATCATCATTTATTCCTATGAAAAGTTAAAGTTGACAAAAAAAACTCCATCATGAAAATTTTGTGAAAAACTATGAACTTTCACAAAATGAAAAGCTGCCTAGAAACAAAAAAAGTAAAAAATAGGAATAGAAGATTCTTGCCTATCTGGTTAAATTCACAGAGAATGCAGAAGACATCACCGAGTAGTATCAGACTCACAAACAATGTCCTAATCACTACTCAGACACTTCCTCTCACTTTGAACTGCTCCAAACTAGCAGTCGCTCCTAATATGAACTACATAGACAACGATAACTCAAGAAACACATGCAATTTTTGAGCTGTTTTGTGATTTTAATATGCATTTAATGACAAACTGTTCATCTACAAGGCTAAATTAACAGTTCATCCAAGAATAATTTTCACGCGAGGCACTGATCTCATTTTTGGAATGGCATGCAATGAAAGAAGTTATTTTTTAAAAAAAAAACATCGTGTATCTAAAACTAATTCAAAATCACACTGTGTAGCAGTATTTATAATCTCCCTTGTTGCACCCTTAAATTGCCTACAGCTGGAAATTGCTTCAAAACAACTTGCAAAATCTAATCCCGTCTTCTTCACGCACTTACAAGTTTTGTCATACCTTGAAACAGCACACTTTCCCCGCTTCACATACTTCCTCTTGGCCTATAAATGATCTTTCCACATACACAAGCACATCTATTGATAATTTCCTTGAATAAGCTTCTACAAAGACTTATTAACTCCTAGTTCTTAACAACTTTTTGAGAAAAACGAGGAAAAATAAATAAATCTGGACATGTATGAGCAGATGCATTGGTTCAGGCTGGTGGCCTAAGTAGGTGGGTATTCTGTCTCCAGTAAGCACTATAAACATCTGCCTGGGGAAGAGTGGAAAGTGAGCAAATACGTACAATATTGTCCTCCTCTGTATTTTTGCAGACTCCAACTACTTTCAGCATGGGTGGTTTCCTCAGAACCACGTGGACATCTTGTATCCACAACACTCCTTGGTAAGGAGTTCTGCACATCTACTACTCACTACATCATGAACCACATGGTTTTTTTTTTTTTAATTATTATTGTTATTTTCAGCCTGTCAAGACACTCAAGACNGCTACATCATGAACCAGATGGGTTTTTTTTTTATTATTGTTATTTTCAGCCTGTCAAGACACTCAAGACATTAGCTCCGTGGCTTACTTGTCAGGTTGGAAGAAAAAGTCAGTTCCTATCCACGCTCCACATGTGATCGAGCAGATGTCTCTCATACTTCCCCAGGAAGCCTTTTCTAGGTTGAGAAGTCCCACCCTACTCAGCTGTATTTCTGGTGACCCTTCTTCCCTTTGTATCAGTCTTCTCCAGTTGTAATTGAGCCTTTGGGACTGAGAACATCATCACTTTATATTTATCTACACCGTAATTCGTTCACTCTCCAGTCAGTCTTTCTTTTCTACTTTAAGTAACTTTAATAACTTTAAATACCACCACCAAAATTGATTACCTTGCTGCTCAACCCCTTTTCCAGTGAGCTTATGAATGTGCTAACCAGTACAGATGTTTATGGAACTCCGCTGGTGATCTCTCCCTGACAAAAGAGCTCCAATGCTATGCACTCCCTTTCAGTGAATTATTTAAACACACCAGGACCTCCTCTCATATCCCACCTCCGCTGAACTTCTTAAAAGTCTGCGGTGAGGGACTCTGCTGAAAGTTATCTGGAAATCGTGCACGCAGTGCATTAACTGGATCACCCTTATCCTACTGAGTCTCTCAGAAAAAACAACAAACACACCCAAGCTCTAAAGATTTGTGAGGTTGAATTTTCCATTACTAAAGGCATGCATAATCTTTTTATCAACATTTATTCTGCAAGCTTTTAAAAAAAAAAGATTGGTGCCACATTTACCACCTTCCACTCTTCACATACCAAAGCAATTTCAAAGGGGAGGTTACACACTTTTACTAGTAATTCATCTTTTTCATCCTGGAGTTCTCTTAAAATTCTTTGTGATTAGTTTCTGATCCTGCTAATTATCATCCCATAGATTAGTCCCATAACCTCTTTCACAGTTACTCTCATTTCAGAAATGTCCGCTAACTCTCACCACCACCATCACCTCCAAGGGGCACCATACGGAAATCTCATTTCTTTTTCCAGTGAATAATGATGCAAATAATTAATTTAGCTTCCCTGCCTTGCCATCTCCGAGTGCTCCTCTTATACCCCATTTGTTAAATTGGCTCTACAGACACTCACTTTGATTTATCTATTGAAGCAACACTTTATTAGCCAAAACGAGATAAATATCTGGCCAACATTCAGAACATCAGGATTAACACTAATTGCCTGGGCCAGGCTCAAATGTATGTTAAAACATTACAGTGAGAAAGTCATTGCTTTGTTTGAATTGGTCATCTGCACCTCCAGCAGCAGAGGTGATGGTTTCTTCCGCAGTTCTGTAATACAAAAGCATATTCTAAATTCTCTGCCTAAGAGAGCCCATTCATTTGGAAAACAAATCATAAGAGTATTTGACAGTTTACTTCATTATCAAAAATAATTGCAATGCAATTTGCTTTTGGTTGTTTGTTTTACTCCTACTTTCATTAGCAAAAAAACAAAAGTTCCACATTCTAAATACCATCTCCTCCTAATAATTAGGATGGAAATCTGAAAAAAGTCTATGAAGGGGTAATAAAGTCAGGACAAAACCACAACAGTAAGAAGAACCAAGAGAGAGTAGAATCAGACGAATAACTGCAGCAGAAACAAAATTCTGTCAGAATGGCTGGGGCACAGAAGAGGAGAAAAAAATCAAATGTCAGAACAAGAAGCAGCCAAATAAAAACTGGTGTGATAAAAAAGGTCAGAAGACCTTCAACCAATCTCAAAAAGTCTGGTGATCCAAGGTTATTTTCAAAAAGTACTACAACATCCAACTATTGCAATTCATAACAGAAGTTGTAAAGCCCAGGGTGAGATCCTGGCTTCACTGGAACCAGTGACAAATCTTGTATTTTCTTTAAGGATTCAATATTTTTTAAAGTGAGACCAATTTATACTTTTAAGACTGGCAGCAAGGGAATACTGGTTCTGATATGGCCATCAAAATTATATGTCTAGGAAAGCCCAGGATCTGTGTTAACCATATTCTGGACACTGGGAGCTGAGACTGTTTTGATCTCTGAATTGCAGCAGGACAGAAGAGGGAGGAGGAAGACATGGCAAAAAAAAAAACCCAAACCCAAACCAAACCCACATGATTCCCAAAGTCTGAAACCCTGAGTGCTGGTATTTAATTAAGTATACGCACACACTTCTGTACACACACTGCTACCAAGGGAATAGACGCTTTGGAAGGAGAGCAAAGAATAAAAATATTTATGGACTGTAACCAGTCTGAAATGTCACATCTCAACAAAACACCATTTTGACATGTAAGTACGTACAGTTAATGCACCATCTCCTCCATTCCCTATACATCCTCCAAACATCTGTGATGTGACTTTTATTTAAAATCTAAAATGTTTCTTACAATAAGCTATTCAAAACTGAGTCATCTGTAAAAGCAAGACAGGTCATGAATGCTGGACTGATGTCTTGCCACCAGCAAAAGACACATCAACAAAGCAGAAAAAAATGCATGCTTACTATATTTAAGTCGTGCTCTGCACTAACATAAAATTAACTCCTCAGTGATACTTACTTCCCTGCTATAAACATTACAATTAAAACCCTGCTCTCACTTTTAAGTGTCGTCTTTCCCTGGCTAAATGCAAAATTGTATACAAGTATAAATATAAATACATTCAGCACTAAAAATTTACTTAACAAAACCACTATAAAACCATTTCATTCTTCTCGCAAGATGCAACAGAAGAATGAATCTCAAGATAGGTGGAAAAGTAAACCTAATGGGTTAACAGTATTATTTCTGCAAACTTTAAATCCTTGACTCTTTTCTTTTGAACGCTCACTCTAGTTCATATACAAGTCTACTACTTTACTGTACCCATTTCATTACATTTACATTCATTACAGCTTTCCTAACCTTTATTTCAGTTACACGCTGGTCTAACACGCCAGCTTTAGGAGATCTACGCACAGGGTGCAGCATCTGCGACCACACACAATGGCCCAAATTGGCACGCGTTGCCATTTGCTTTCTGTTCCACCTAACCAACACTCAGAGACAGCAAGCATGCTCAATATCCACATATTTACCTTACTAGTGAGTGCAGCGTTCAGCAAGCCTGAGCACTAATTTTGTATTTTTTTTAAACAACCGGCAACAATTTAGTAATCCCTCCTACTTCCATAATTATTTTCCACAGGAATTAAATAAAGGAAACTTCTTACTCAGTTCTGTACCTGAGAGAAAGAAACACTGCACGGAGTTGGTTTCAGCAGTGAGAACTGCACTGTAAAAAAAAAAAAAAAAATTTAAAAAGATCCATAAAGATGCTTATTGTGTGATTCTAATTAGAACTTTGGAAAAATTGCCCGAGTATAGTTCCAGATATCCAAATGGGAGGCTCTAGGCTGAAATAATCATGACATTCTCAAAAGAGAATGTACAAGAAAACAGAGATGTTCTGGTTAAATTCCAAATTGTAGTTCTGAAGATATCAAGGACTATTAACTTAGCCTCTAATGGGCAATGAAGTTTTGGGTTTGCGTTGTTTTTTGCCTGTTTCTTCTGTTTAACATTTTGCTTGCTGCTTTTTATTCAAATGAAACTGTTATGCACAGAAATAACACATTCATACAAACAATTGCAACAGGGGAAACACTTCAGAATCATTACGCTTTTTTTTCATATAGTCTCAAAAGTGCTCAAGAAAGGCTCACATAGAAATGAAATCTTTGCACTGATACAAACTGCTTTTGAAAAAACCCTCCAGCTACCTTGGAAAAAAATGGATGTGAAGAACTTAATTTCTCAAGCTAAAAACCATGCATTTAAAATGCACATTAAAATGCACGCGGAAAGGGCTGTTATCTACTGGGCTAAGCATGGAACGCCAAGGTAATCAAATCAGAAGAGAGTTAGAGGGTTCACACCTCAAAAGACACAGATTATTGTAATAAATTATTTAATAGCGGTTGAGGACTTTTAATTTTCCTTGTCTACTTGCAAGAAATGTTGGGATTTTTTTAGGATACGCTCTGCGACTAACCAGTGAAAACGTTTCCCTCCACCAAGAAACGCCAGTGGCCTGCTTTTAAACCTCCCTCGGGCTTTAATTACCGTTTGGCTACAGAATGGGCATCACTGCGTTACAGATTGCCCCGAGGAAGAAAAGAAACCAGAAATTAACTGCTCAGAGTTGGGATTTTTAGGAGTGGAGGCAAGGAAGTTTTTCGAGGACTTCAGAAGCTAAAAAAACCTAGAGAACTTTAATTTGCCTTTGAAGGTGGGGGAGAAAGAAGGGACATCCTCTGCTGAAAGCAAAAAATACGCCCAGCTTCCAGTTGTCCTAATATCAAGCTTGAACATGTTTTTCCCAATGTTTCTTCCCATCTCACTTGCCAGCTTTCCCTGGAGAACACACAGGTGTTAATGACTTAAGGTCATTACGACTTTTGCCTAGAACTTAAGTGCATACAAGCTACCGAGGCTTGTACGAAGGATTCTGAGACAGGTTCACCAAGATTTATCAGCAGGGCGCAGACCTGATGGCATAGGGCAACTCTTAACGATCGAAGTCACTTTGGAGGAAAAGAGAAAATAAAAGGAAACAGAAAGATATAACGTGTCCCAAGGCAGTCTCCAGTGCCGCAGATGATTTCCTCCCAGAAGAATTCCCCACAGTACGTATATACTTTTCATCAGGACCCTCGTAGACTCCTTACTGGATACTTGCAGGCTGGATGGCACTATGAAGACACGTCATGGCATCCCCTAATGAATCCAAAACCTACAACCCGGAGGAAAGCAAAGGGAAGAAGAGAAATTTTTCCTGCTCCTGCCAGTTGCTACCCAGGAGAACACCCCAAACACTATTGGGATTCACAGCTGCAAGGTCACAAGGACAACAGCATGAGAACAAGGGGGAAATAACTGCCCCAAAGGCTCTGCGACAACGCCAGGGCACCTTGGGTGAAAGGGGACAGAGCTGCTGAAAGGCAGGCAGCAAAGTTGCAAACAGAGGGCACTGAGCAATACAAAAGGCTAAGGTACCCACAGCACTGCTATAACCACACCTATACCACCTTAAGGTTGTGTCAAAACCTCCGTAGTATTCACTGCTTAAAAAACACTGTATAATGAAAAGACTTTAATGTTCTCTTATGAGAAGCGTGCAGGTCAAAAAAAAAATCTATATCAAAATTATAATTCAGAAAATGCCACCCAGAAGTTGTTTTCAGTTATACAGTATTATTTTTCATATATCAAACAACAATTTTCCCAATTTTCTAACCACAATTTTTAAAGGACAGATCCAAAGTCAACTCTGATCCTTAGTGGAAAAAATATACATGTTCTCCCCTTCTCCTAAGTATACCTTAACCTCTACTGGGAAAAATAATACATTTGAGTTTTGAAAAGTGACTGCAGAGGATTAAAAAACAGAAGAAATGGCTACCGAAGAATTACAGAATTCGAGAAAACAAACTTGGACTCTTATCCATTACAAATGCCCAGGAAGACAGAAGAGGAGAAAGGTAGAAAGAATGGGAAGAAAACAATATTTGAATTGAAAAGCAAACCACCTCACTCCATTACCTTAAGGCATACATTAACTGCCCGGGTTACTCTGATGGGATAATTGGCTTCCAAAGGCACAGCAGCCCTGCCCCGAACCCCGTAATGATGAGTGAGACCTGCACGCCTAAAGAGCCTTTACGATTTGAAGTACATGTGTACTGCACGTGAAAAAAGAAATAGGGAAACTGCTAAGTAGTGACAACAACCTTGTCCACTGATGACAATGCAAGTGTAAAGCTGGTTGTTTCACAAGGTATTTATCACCACTCCTGTCCCAGAGAAGGATGCAAGACCAACTAGGCTCACGTCACCTAGCAAAATACAGGCTTTACAAAAATAGCGTTTGTTTAAAAAAATCTCATTACCATTGTTTTGATATAAAACAGAACTCATATCTAGCTCCTGCAGGACCCAGAATGATTGAGTGGAGACATCTTAAAGGTTTCTTCCAGCCAAAACGATTCTATGATTCTACGACAAGAGGACACGGCCTCAGGTTGTGCCAGGGGAGGTTTAGGATGGATATTAGGGAAAATTTCTTCACCAAAAAGGGTTGTTAAGCATTGGGAAAGGCTGCCCGGGGAAGTGGTGGAGTCACCATCCCTAGAGGGATTTAAAAGCTGGGTGGATGCGGCGCTGAGGGCCATGGTTTAGTGCAGTGCTGGGTTAACGGTTGGACTCGATCTTAAAGGTCTTTTCCAACCTAAATGATTCTGTGATGCCTTGGGCAGCCTGGTCTGGTGGGAGGTGTCCCTGCCCATGGCAGGGGGCTTGGAACTCCATGATCTGCAAGGTCCTTTCCACCCTAAGCCATTCTATGGTTCTAACGGATGAGGAAATGTACGCACCCGCAGTGTGCTCGGACCCACGCACGCACAGACCGGCTCCCGCTTCTCTGCTCTTTCCGAGCCACTTCACACCGCCCCACAGGAACCACAGTGAAGTCTCACAGACGGAGCTGAGCCCAACCACCACCAAAGCACTTTTCCCACACGAGAATGAATACTAAGGAGGGAAGAATCCGTGCAAGGGCTTACAGAGCGCAAACGCGCACGTACAGACTCCCGCCTGTGACACCGACCAGCCGGCTCGGCAGCGCGGACGCACTTTTGACCCCCTCCCCTCCCCCCGGGCCCGCCGGTGCCACCCCCGGGCAGGCGGGCAGCAACCCCCACGCCGCTCTCACCACAAAAACCTCTTTACCGGCTTATGCCCCGGCTTATGCCCCAGACCCGCTGGAACGCGGCAGGGAACACCGCACCCCCCCCCCCCCCCCCCCCCCCCCCCCCCCNACCTCGCCACGCCGCTCGGAAGGCTCCGTAGGTGCAGGCCCGCCCGATGGCCGCCGCCGCCATGCTGGCCCTTCCCCCCCGCTGCCGGCCACCGGACTTAGTAGACCCGCGCACTGCCTGATGAGAAAGCGGGGGTAGCGAGACCGGCTGGGGGGGGAAACCGGGGCGGAGCGGTGCAAGCCAGCGGCTAACATTCATCTGGAGCCTCACTGAAACGCTCCCACCGCCCCGGCCCCTTCTGGCGAGCAGCTGCACGGCTAAGGGCCAACAGGCAGGCGGCCGGAGAGCCCCCCGGCAAGGGCCCTTCGCAGGACCCCAGCGCTCGCCGAGGCGGCGGCGCGACAGGCGCTCGCTCAGCGTCTCCTCAGGCGCCGCCGTCGTTTCTCCGCGCGGGACTCGGTCCCGCCGCCTCCTCCCCATTTCGTTCTCAAAGCACGTTTCGGGAAAGAGCCAGTGGCAGTGCCCGTGGAGAGGCCGTGGGTACGTCCTCAGGGACGGGGAGGGTTCTATCGTCGGATCCGTCAGGGATCCATCAGAGAAAGAGCTCCTAATGAAGCACAGCAAGTGCCGTTACCGCTCTCGAAGAGAAACATCCTGGAGCAGAGGGGCACACGGCGACCTTCAAAACGCTGCTAATTTACATGTTTAGCCAACGTGGCAGAAAAGTGACAATTCTGAGTCTCCTAAGCTGAACTACCGTCATTCTAACAGTAAAAATCCGGGCCATAGGTCAGGAAGACCCTAGCCCAGGTGAAGACCCCTCCCTTGAGCACGTGTAGTAGCTGTAACTCGATTGTGTAATTGTATGTAAATTACAACCAATCAAATACAGGTAGGCGGTACTAATATGATAATGAGGTTGTAAACTCGGTAGGAAAATTCTGGGGAGTCCTGTTTGGTGTGTTTGATTTGTGGGAAACCACCGAGCACTCAGCTTGTGCAACTCGGAAATAATAAAAAAAATGGCTACTGCACACAGGGTAACGAATCTGATATTTCGGACAACAGTTTCACTCTTCCTCCGTTTCTGCCCAGCCTCCCGCCCTCATCCCCAGCCGCCTCACCCCCCACCCCGTGTTTACCATTGCACATTTTTCGTCTTTGATGGCAGCCTTTGCTGATCAAAGAAATGTTTCACATACCTGGGCTTTCATCAGCTCTTACTGCCTTCCTGTTTTTTTTGTTACTGCATCGTCTTTATTTCTGAGTATCATCTGGGGTTTGTTTTCCCCACAAACTTTTCAGCCTTCCCATAGTATTCTTTACTGGGCTTTTGCCCTTCCCGCTCTGCTTTCTCTTGTCTTTCCTTCATGCTTCTGATTGCTAATGTTCTTCACGTCTCTCTTATTTGCCCTCAACCTCTTGTTTTCTGTCATTGCCGAACCCCACATGATTCAATCTCAGCACTGGCTTTCTTTGCCTCTGCTTTTGCTTCTGCGTTGTTGAGTGCTTCTGGAGGAAAGCTGGACACCTCGGCGTGAGGGAGCTGAGGTAACTAGCTGTCCCCGGTACCTCTGCCTCGCCTGCCCCTGCAACCACCGGTGCCGGCAGCTGTGGGGATGGGTTATGGACGCAGCTGGGGGCTCACCAGTGCAGGGCTGGCACCAAACTCTGCCCAAAACCAAAGGTCACGTGAACAGCAGGGTGGCAGCACTGCCTGGAGCTCGCACAGCTCTCCTAGGAGTTGTGATCTCTTTCCTGGTGGTTCCGTTGCCCTTTCGCACACCTGATGGGCAGCGGGCTGTGCAGTGCTCCGAGTGGATGGGGGCTGGGTTAGGCGAGGTGTCTCCTCACAGCCTTTTCTTAGTGGCTCTGCCTTGCTGGTCAAAGTGGTGGCCAAGGCATGCTTGCTGTCCCATGAATGCTGGTGGCCCTGTGATCCAAAGGGGTGGGTGAGCTCCAGCAGAAGCTATTTCCTGTGCCGGTGAACTTTGCCTGTGGCTTAGAAGGCTCCCCTGCTCCTGACAATGATGCTGTCAAACACAGCTCTGTTACTGCCCTGAACTGCAGCAACTTTAGCGCCAAATGCACTTTAGGAACTGCTCAAGACCCTGAGCTTGCTCACACAGCAAGCGTAACGACAAGACCTGGCGTTCAGCATGCTGCGCACACCTTGTACCCTTTGGTGCAGTCCCCTTGGGGCAGGAACCGTCTCCTCTCCTGCACAGTGCCTACCGCGATGGCCATGAGGCATTATTACACCAAGAATGAAAAGGCAGAATGCTAGGGGTTGAATTCTTGCTTTTTCAGAACAGTTTGTGGGGCAGGGAAAATTTTGCTGGAAATGATTCACAGCCACTTTTTTCCCCTCTTATTTTTCTCCTTCCTACGCACCAAAGCCAGTGGAGTTGTTGGTCTGACTGCCCTCTTCTGCAATATCGGCATTTTCATATGCTGCATTACCATTCTTCTTCCCGTTGTACTAGTTCCAGTATTAGAGACTATCGTAATAACAAATAGCTTCATTTGCATTAGTGAGCAGAAGCACACAACCCGCAATGTGTTCAGTATTTGTCATACATTCAACACGTAAGACAATGATTGCTTTGTACCTCATGGAACAAAAATACACCGAGAAGCTGTAAAGAAGAATTTCCTGTAGTGTGCTGACAGACCAGCTGCTGGCAGAAAATTGATGCAAGACATAATCTTTTAAACAGGATTTTTATCTTATCTTCAGGCGCTTTAAATATGCCCGTTCTCACAGCATTAAGATACCACTTATTTCAGGACGTAACCCTGACAGTGTCACTAAGGATAAAACCAATTAGTCTCTCATAAATTCCTGCAGATATGTTCACTGTGGTATATATTTCCAGTTCTTCCTTTTGGAAGTAATTGTGTCACGTAGAGAATTAAGCTCTCTTTTTTATTTACGCACTGGGTGATCTAATGGAAATGCCACTTTCTGCGCTTCATTTACTGGAGAGAAAGAATTTGCCTTGTACAAATTTGTTACGCAGGAAAAAAAAATTGCAGCCAGTGAAATGGCTGTTTATCAACTGTACCTTACCACACTGCTACCGCTGGTCAATGCCAGCGGCGCAGGGATGAGCATGTTTTGTCTTGTGCCAATGGGAAAGTGGTTTATGCACTAGTCAGTTTCTCAGTATGCTGCCCAGGCTACAAAAGATGGAGAAAAAGTAATATGCAGTCCTGAAAGCCAGTTCCTGGAGTCCGGTAGTGGTCATTCAGCTTCAAGATCCAACTCCAAGAGGACAAATTTCCTCCTTCGTGAAGATTGTTTATTACAATTATTTTCCTCCTACCTCCTCTAAAAATGGACCTACATTTTAAGAAAAGACTTTCCAAAAGGCTAAATCCTCTTGGAGCAAAACCTTGCAAGCCTGCAAAGTTATCAGAGTTCTGAATTGACTCAGAATTGACTCAATTTTGGGGTTTGGGGGTTTTGCTTAGACCCTCTAACAAAAATCTGGTTCTGTTAGCTCTGAACTATTCTTATCTTACCTAGTCGAACCCCGAGTTCTCTCCCTAGAACTGGAAATAGCATTCTAAGTCTCCCCATTTGCCCTGAGCTCCACAGAATCACAGACTGGTAGGGGTTGGAAGGGACGTTCGGATATCATCTAGTCCAACCCCCCAGTTCACCGAGAGGAGGTTGGACAGGAATGCATCCAGGCAGGTTTTAAATCTCTCCAGAGAGGGAGACTCCACAGCCTCGCTGGGCAGCCTGTGCCAGTGCTCTGGCACCTTCCTCATGTTTTTCCTCATGTTCAGATGGAATTTCCATGTTCCAGTTTGTGCCCGTCACCCCTTGTCCTGTCGCTGGGCACCACTGAAAAGAGTCTGTCCCCATCCTCTTGCCACCCGCCCTGTAGATACTGATAAGCATTGATGAGATCCCCTCTCAGCCTTCTCTTCTCCAGGCTGAACAGAGCCAGGTATCTCAGTGTTTCTTGGTAAGAGAGGTGCTCCATTCCCTTGATCATCTTTGTACCCCACTAGTTTCTTGTCTTTCTTGACCTGGGGAGTCCAGAGCTAGACTCAGTACTCCAGATGTGGCCTCTCCAGGGCAGAGTAGAGGGGGATGACAACCCCCCTCGACCTGCTGGCTATACTCTTTTTAATGCACCCCAGGAGACCATTGGCTTTCTAGGCCACAAGGGCGCATTGCTGGCTCATGGGCAACTTCTTGTCCACCAGGACTCCCAGGTCCTTCTCCAAAGAGCAGCTCTCCAGCAGGTCAGCCCCTAACCTGTGCTGCTGCAGGGGGTTATTCCTCCCGAGGTGCAGGACCCTACACTTGCCCGTGTTGATCTTTATTATGTTCCTCTTTGCCCAACTCTCCAGCCTGTCCAGGTTTCGCTGAATGGCGGCACAGCCTTCTGGTGTGTCAGCCACTCCTCCCCGTTTTGTGTCACTGGCAGACTTGCCGAGGGTACACTGTCCCCTCATCCAGGTCATTGGTGAATATGATGAAGACACAAGACACAGAGACACAAGCAGCCTACAAAAGTCTTTGTGTTAGGGCTGGGGCCCCAGAAAAGCACCCTGTGCTAGAGCTTGGTTGCTGTGCAAGAAGCTGGTGTGGGTGATGCCACGAGGAGCTAGAGAGAAAGCAGGTGACCCGAGCCTCTGGTAGCACCTGGTTAGTGCTAGCATGGCACTGTTGTGGCAGGCAGGAAAGGACGTACGTGTGGCAGGGAAAAGGAACCGGAGGGGTGATCAGCCCAGAACGGAGAACGACTGATTGTTAAAGAAGTGTGGTGCAGCCACCTTTCTCTCTGTGGCGAGAAGCTAGGGTGGAAAAAGCCCCACTCCACAGGTATCCGTCAGGCAGCCTGGCACTGCACTGCTGTGGCACCATATCTGGTCTGTCCAGCACTGGAATATTTTCAGCAAAGTGATGTTATCAGCTATTTCTTTGCTGTCTCAGGGTAGAGACAAAAACCATCATATCTGATAACCTACTGTCTGGGCATGCTGTCATTTGCATTTTGGAGCAAACCTTATTTGCTCCAATTTTTTCACCAGTGATAACTGCTTTACTTGGCAGTAAAACAGATTTGAACCAGTATTTGTCATTGATGTGTGAACAGTGCTGCCACTGGGAGGGACAGCAGTGCAGGCTGATAAGGGACCGTTCAAAGGCAGGCTGCCTGCTCCAATGAAGGATGAACAGTGCGCTCTAACACCAGCAGACTAAAATTTCAGAGGAGATGGGATTTTGATTAGGGTTTTCCTATCTTTGAATAACAGCAAAGCCTCAATCTAGCTCATTTGTTTCAGCAAAACCGATAATTTTTAACAACTGATAACATAAATACTGTTTTTTTTGCCTGGCTCATTGTCTGTAAATCTCTGTTGTTTGAAGTTACTCCCCAATGTATGCCTTCCCATTGTAAAAGCAATGTCAACTAAATTACACTGCTTTGGCTTCTCCTTGGTAGGAACTTCACATGTGCAGGAAGAAACATCTCTAAAGAAGAGGAGCTCTGAGACCTAGTGGAGTCAGAAGGACTTCACTCACTTTGGGCCAGCTTCAGCAGGGAAGAGGCTGCTGGCTTGAACAGTTTCTGATAAACAAGTTTCCAAAATAGAAGAACTGACTGTTTAGCGTAGGCACTCTGCTGTCCCACGGAAAACCAGCCAGACCTTGCTCTCAGGGGCTCAAGGTGAGGTGAGAGCGCACAGGCAGTTGTGGGTGGCCCTATAATGTGGAAGCCTCAGGAATATTTATAGAATCATAGAATGATTTAGGTTGGAAGGGACCTTAAAGATCATCTTGTTCCAACCCCGCTGCCCTGGGCAGGGACACCTCCCACCAGCCCAGGTTGCTCCAAGCCCCGTCCAACCTGGCCTTGAACACCTCCAGGGATGGGGCAGCCACAGCTTCTCTGGGCAACCTGTGCCAGGGGCTCACCACCCTCAGAGTGAAAATTTAGATATTTAGCAACTAATTCTAAGCAATGCATTTTTAAAAAGGAGTAGGAAGATCCTCTAGGTGTGGTGGAAACAGCTGCGTGCCAGGGAACATTAAATTCCCCCCAGGCAGAGGAGATAGAAGTTTTTGTGAGGAACCAGAGAGCTTTCAGCCCAGATGTCCCCCTTGATCCCAGACCTTGGTGGCACATGGAAGAGGCCACGTTCCTGGCTTCCTTGGGAAGGGCCAAATCAGCCCTGCTCCGCAAACACAATAGCCAGTTGCCAGTGTTGCCTAGGGGAGGGTTGCCAGGAGAAATCGTAATACTTTCTCCATGGAAACCTGCACTTTCGCGGTTTGTACATTTGCTTTTGTATGTGTTGGGGACCGGCGAGCAGCGCCAAGGATCCTGTTTCAGGAAGGTGTCACTGAAGATGCCAGAGCAAGGCCATCAGCAGCATCCTTGAGGGCGTACCTGCCAGATTGCTGCTGCCTTTTACTACTGAAGTGTGTTTAGGGTTTCTGCCAAAACCTCGTTTCTCCTCAGCCAGTCAGGAGTAACTGTGGCACGCCATCTCCCGGGTGGTCAGCCCTTTGCTCTGCGCCAGCAAAATCAGCGATTCCCTTCGCAAATGCCACCCTTCTGCAGGCTGCGTGGTGTTTCGTTTCCTCCTGCGCTGTGCCACTCTGTGGAGGCTCCCGTTCTGTAAAACCCTGGTGTCGCTACAGGGACCAAAGATCAGCTGCCGAGGAGAGCGGCAAAGACAACACAGCTCTTTGCTAACCTAGAGGTGCTGCACTGCTGCTGAAACCAGTCAGCTTTCCGCAATCTGGAGTCTTCAATGGGTGTCTAATACACCCGCTCACTGAACTGCAGTCAGAAACGTTCCTGGCCCCGACAGTATTCTCTCTCCACCTCTGTGCCTCTCCCCCTCTTTTTTTCAGTCCGTGGGTCTCACACTTGGCTGATCGCTTGTTTTCTTCAACAGTTCTGCGTGCTTGACCTCTCTTATTGTTTGGGCATGAGCATCGGTTTCATGGAGGAGGTGACACGTGAGTCCTGGGTGCGTATGCATGACAGAGTCATAGCCGCTGCAGTGATGCTGCAGCTAACGGCACCGTGGGACGTGGCACCAGGTGAAGCCCTTGCTTCTTCCCAGTACAAAATTATACCAACGTACGTATCCAGAGCAATTGCCGCTTGCTCTGCCTTGTTACTCTTCCACTTTTGAGATGCGGCACGGGCCTTGCAACTGCTGGTTGTGCCCAGAGTCAAGCAGGGAAACGAGCAGGCGCATCGGCCATTCGCAAACGGCTCGCATGCAATTGCACAGTGGTATCGCTAATGAAGCCAATGGGAAGGTCATAAACAGACCGGCAGTTCTGAAGGTGCCTGAGTATTTCTGCCATCGCTGTTACGAGTCCTTCACCAATGACGTTCCTTGGCATTTAATTGTTTTGAGATGGCATCTGTGAGTCCCGAAAGCCGCTGCCTGGCTCTTAGCAGAGCACCGTGAAAACAGCGTGTAGCTGATTGGAAAGGTTAATGTGAGTACGGCCATCACTTCCCTGGCATTGCTGAGGCACCGCGTTACAAGCTACACATTAATAACCTGCCAAAGCGAAAGCTGGGAATAGATTGAAGCTTTCCTGTGGCCAGCTCCGTTAAGGTATACTGAATTCCAGGCAGGACAGAAGATAATTTACACGCCTGTTGAAAGAGAGGGTTTGAAGGCTGTGCAATCGGAAAAGCAGTCCATCGGTTACACAGAGCAATAAACACGCACGTAAGGCAGGGCTGGCAGGCCCAGCAGGCTGCTCACGGATACCTCGCCGCCAGGGCAGCGTTCATCTGACAGTACTGCTCCGTCCTTTAAAGAAATACGCATTTCTGCTGAGATCTAAGTGTTATTGCCACCTGGCATCAAATGCATCATAGCTGGTTTCTGTATGGCAGCAGCCAGAGGTACAGGAGTAGTAAACAAAGCAACTGTTCAATGCTTCATGCTAATTATGTGTTCTCCTTCCCATTGCCGGCAGTAACAAACCACGCTCCACCTGTGTCACATGGATCATTTGCTAAGCAGAAGGCTGCTATCTCCAAAAACCAGCTGCTGGCACTCAGGTGCACGGTGGACTCCGGCTCCGAAGAGCTGCTGCTGGACTCCATACGAGCGGCACGCTTGGGGAACACGGGACATGGTTAGCACAATGGCAACACACTCGGCCTCTCTGGGGTCTTCGCACAAATCCATCGTCACTATTGTGCAGATTCCGGGAGCTCACAGGGCTTCACTGCTGGTGTCCCGCACTAAGCTTCCCCGAAAGCTGATGTGAAACAGAGGGTGCGGTGAGGAATCATGCAGGAAAAGCAGCCACAGTTAAGCTGGGCACTTGCATCTCCTCTTGCAAAGACTGTCTCGCTCAGGCCACTGTCATGTGGCAGCAGGAAACGAAATAAAGCTGCGAGCTCTTGTCTGCGTGCTCAGATCCCTGCCTCCGGCACATGAGTGCAAACACCGAGGAACAGAACAGGCAACTTTGATACCAGTCATCCTGGAAGGTGTCAATTACCCCAAAGGAAGGCAGGAATTCTGTACGGGACAAAGGCATTCACTGCCATCACTACGTCTACAGGGTCTAAACGGGAATTTCTCCTTTGACCATTTGGGGGTCTATTCTTTCTTTAGAAACACTCACAAGAAGTAAGAGCCAGTAATGCAGTGTTTGTCGTTGTGTCACCCCGTACACATCTTTTGTTGATATGGTTTAATGAGGCACGCCAGACCAACAGATTATTTATTTACCTGCAGTATCTCAATTTTCTGCAACGGCTCCAGGACGCTCGGGCCAGCTTTCTGTTGCGTGTGCTTAGGTTGTTAAATAAGCTGTAGCAGTCAGTGCTGGGAATACAGGAGCCACAGTTCCAGCAGGTAAAGACAGCTTAAGGAGTTCTCACCCAGACTGCACTTAGTCATTTGGGTTTGCCTCTTTCCTGCGCTGGTGGCAGGGATGCATTATGAGATGGGGAACTTTACTGAACACGAAGATCATCACCTTTCGGGCTGCTGCCCAGGGCGGTCCTGCTATTATCTGGCAGCCAAGCATCTTACGCTCAGTTCCTTCCTATCCGCATGAGTCGTCTGAGCAACACCCAGCTTGACTTCTGCGCCAAAGGCTCGTTTGTGAGATAGCAAAATGTAGTGAAAAAACAAGCAAAAAGTCAACTCTTGTGCCAGCTGCCCCCAACAGCAGCACAAAACTGAGGATGCAGCGCGAATGGGGGACCACTTCTCTCACAGCAATGAGCCAGCCTTCCTTCTCTTCCTAAGGAGGACCCCAGTGTCCACCCAGAAGCCACTCAGGGTCTTTAGAAACCAGACCGAATAAGTGACATGTTGCCAGGGACCGGGGCATCTCTAAGGAATGTCAAGAAGCCAAAGGACACATGATGAATAACAGAGACTAGAAGTTATGGCTCAGAAATGGATGCTTTCAGGCACAAAATAAATATTCATTTTGCTTGAGAGAACTTTTAAAAGATTAAAACATACTGTCATCTCCTCTTTAAACTACATTTCTAGAGAAAAGAGGTGATGAGATTTTCTTTCTTCCCTCCCTGACATGTCAGATTATGAGGAAATTTAAAATTAATGCCACGCTAAAAAAATTAAAAAAAACCCCAACCTCCCCTGTCTGAGGGTCCTGTGAACTGGTGGAGGAGATCTGGGCCAGGGCAGCTGGGCTGCTTTATGCCGGGGTCTGAAATACCGAACAAACGTAGGCAGAAGAGATGTGAGTCTGGTCTGTACTCTCTGCCTCAGACACCCCAGCGTCTGCAGGGCAATCCCAGGCCCTTCTCTCCTGGGCACGGTAAGAAAGCGCCATCAGGCTGTAAAAGAGGACGTGAAGAGCTGCCCTTCCAGTGCTGACTCCAGCACCACCAGCTCCCTGCAGAGCAGGCAAAAACTCCTTCCGTCCCTGCTCCTGGGAGCACCCAGGGAGAGCGCTAACAGGAGCAGCAGCTGTCTGTGTGCCTCTGGGACTCGGCCGCCACCACCACTCAACTGACACTCACTCTTAGGGACTGGGTCGGGGCAACCCCTGGTATCAATACAGGCTGGGTGGAGAATGGATGGAGAGCAGCCCCGCCAAGAAGGACTCAGGGTGTTGGTGGGTGAGAAGATCAACAGAACCCAGCAATGTGCACTGGCAGCCCAGAAAGCCACCCGCATCCTGGGCTGCATCCCCAGCAGCGTGGCCAGCAGGGCGAGGGAGGGGGTTCTGCCCCTCTGCTCCGCTCTCATGATACCACACCTGGAATATTGCATCCAGCTCTGGAGCCCTCAACATCAGAAGGACATAGACCTGTTGGAGTGGGTCCAGAGGAGGCCCCGGAGATGCTGCGAGGGCTGGAGCCCCTCTGCTGTGAGGACAGGCTGGGAGAGTTGGGGCTGTTCAGCCTGGAGAAGAGAAGGCTCCGCAGAGACCTTAGAGCCCCTTCCAGGAAAGCTGGGGAGGGACTTTTGATCAAGGAGTGGAGTGATAGGACGAGGGGTAATGGTTTTATACTGAAAGAGGGGAGATTTAGACTAGATATAAGGAAGAATTTTTTTACAATGAGGTTGGTGAAACACTGGCCCAGGTTGCCCAGAGAGGTGGGAGATGCCCCATCCCTGGAAACATTCTAGGCCAGGTTGGATGGGGCTCTGAGCAACCTGATCCAGTTGAAGATGACCCTGCTCATTGCAGGTTGGGGTGGACTAGAAGACCTTTAAAGGCCCCTTCCGACCCAAACCATTCTATGATTCTTTGATTCTATGATCTTTATTGTCATAATCACTCAGTGTGTTGTATTATGAGAAAGATAAGAGAAGGTACTTCATCAAACTTATCAAGACTTGTGGTTGACTGAGGAAGCTGTGATTATTCTCCTCAAGCTACAGCTCACTCATGAAACACTGGTAAAATCTGCTGCTTGAAATCTGATGGGAACCCCAGTCTGCTCCATCTGGAATTCAAAGTATAATACCGACCTGTGGTCTTCATACGGCAGTGGGCAGCAATATAGTGATAAGTTCTACATGAAACTGAGAATCATCTGTTGATGAGTCACATGTACCCTGCTGCTGGTTCAGGGCAACTTGCTGCTCCTGAGACATGCTGCTTCTNTTCATGGGCTTCAGCCCATGGTATGTATATAAATACATATATGATAGTCTTCACAGTTAGTGCTATATATCCTTTTATCTATCCTTGGGTGTTCAAATATGTTGGAAAATCTGGACTATCAGGCTGTATCACCTACCAACAATGGTAAAACAAAATGAAACAAACAAGCAAACAAAAAAAACCCAACCAAAAACTAGCACTGAGCTGAGAATGGTGGCACATTGCCCATGCTCCGTCTCTACCTTCAGTTTAAAAATGACATCACGTGGATCAGCATTCATGCTTTCTTGGCTTTTGCAATGATTTCCGGGAAGGATAGTGAGAAACGTTGCTTTACCACCAATCCTTTCAGGAAGCCCTTTGGACCCCTAAATCTCCGCAGCCGTTCTCTGGACTTGGGTTGCTTCACCATGGACTCATCTTCATCTTGTGCAGTCCCTGTAGCACTCCTAGTTGGAGCCGTCATAAGGTATGCATAAAGTATGCAATGCCGTGGGCTGGTATCACCACACTGTATGTCAGTGTACGTATTTGGTTTACACGGCAAGATTTTGACAGGGGAGGGGCTGCAGGGGTGGCTTCTGTGAGAAGCCACCAGAAGCTGCCCCCTTGTTGGACAGAGCCAGTTCCAGCTGCTGGCCAAAGCTGACCCCATCAGTGACGTTGGTAGTGCCTCTGTGATAACATATTTAAGAAAGGGTAAAAAATGCTGTGCAACAGCAGCTGACAGAGAGGAGTGGGAAAATGTGAGAGAAGTAGCCCTGCAGGCACCAAGGTCAGTGAAGAAGGAGGTGGAGGAGGTGCTTCAGGTGCCGGAACAGAGATTCCCCTGCAGCCCTTGGAGAAGACCATGATGAGGCAGGTTGTCCCCTTGCAGCCCATGGATGTCCACAATGGAGCAGATATCCACCTTCAGCCCATGGTAGATCCCATGCTGGAGCAGGTGGAAGTGCCCTGAAGGAAGCTGTGACCCTGTGGAGAGCCCATGCTGGAGCAGGCTTCTGGCAGGAACTGTGACCCCTCTGGGGACCTATGCTGGAGCAGTTTGTTCCTGAAGGACTGCATGGAAACGACCCACGCTGGAGCAAGCCATGCTGGAGCAGTTTGTGAAGAACTGCAGCCCATGTGAAGGACCCACGTTGAAGAAGGTCGAGAAGGACTGCATCCCATGGGCTACACACTGGAGCAGGGGACCTCATGCTGGAGCAGGGGAAAAGTGTGAGGTGGAAGGAGCAGCAGAGACAAAGGGTGATGAACTGACCGAAACTCCCATTCCCCGTCCCCCTGCACCTCCTGGGGGGAGGAGGTGGAGAAGTTGGGAGTGAAGTTGAGCCCAGGAAGGAGGGAAGGGTTGGGGGAAGATGTTTTTAGATTTTTTCTTATTTCTCATTATCCTACTCTGTTATTAATTGGCAATAAATTAAGTTAATTTTCCCAAGTTGAGTCTGTTTTGCCTGTGACAGTCATTGGTAAGTGGTCTCCCTGTCCTTATCTCAACCCATAAGCTTTTAATTGTTTTTTTCTCTTCCTGCCTTGCTGAGGAGGGGGAGGATAGAGCGGCTTGGTGGGCACCTGACGACCAGCCGAGGTCAGCCCCAGGGCCATTCAGCAGGGCTGGGCGCAGCCTGGGACACGTGGCTAGGAAATACTGCCAGGTCATAGTCCAGGCGTGCGCGAGGCACAGTCAAACGCGGGATGAGAGCTGCCACAAAGCCCGGCAGCTGGCGCTGGGAGAGGAGGGTGGTGAGACGGGGGTCCCAAGGGGCGTCTGTCTCAGCAATGAAACGGACTGGGCGCAGCCAGAGAGCGGCAACATTTCTGACACAGCCTGCTGCTGTGTTCCTCCTTCTTTTTATTGCTCCCTACTTATCCGTGTTCTCCACTTTTTCTCTCTAATGCTGTTTTACCCACACCACGAGGTCGCACTCCTGGAGGGATCCTGGCTGAGGCTGTGATGTGTTTCACGGGCTGGGCACCTCTAGGCAATTGGAGACTGCCTGGAAATCAGTGGAACAACCTCACAGCTACATCCTGTCAAGATTTGATCTAAGCGATTGCACAAAAATTGAGAGCTAGTACCCTCACGTACATAATGTATGCTTTGATTTTCTGCTTGCTTGGCATCCTTCTAAAGAAGCTGTTGAAATATTCCATCAACAAATGAAGGTTTCAGCAGCAGCCGGAGATAGCACACTCAAGGAGAAGAAAGCAAAGCATGCGAGGCACTAGATTTTCCTGCAGTCAAGTCCTTTTCTGCTCCTCAACATTCACGTGGCGGTTCTGACCTGTGAACAGTCCAACCCACTGATGAGGGCCCAAAGACCAAGGTGATGTCTGGCCTAGTTGTGGACAACGCTGCCCAGGCAGCTGAACGTACAACAGCAGCGCCTCCTGAAGGCACAGCTGGAAGCATGCCCAAAAGAAGACATCACCGCTGAGGCCAATGCTCTCTTTCCAAAAAAGAGCCAAACTACAAGGCAGAAGCTTCATATTTAGGATTTAGCAATGAATAGAGGTCTTCCCTGATGAAGGCACATCATGTTCTCAAGCATCCTGTTTCCAAGCAATAGCAAATCTCTGCAGAGATCTTTGTTCAGTCCCTATCATCAGGCCATTTGAAAGGATTAAGGATTCCCAGAAGAAACAATCACCATGGAAAAAAAGTCCTAGTCATTGCGTGGTCATACTCCAGAACCAAACGGGGAGTTTTGTTTTCTTTTTTAGGATGGCCATTGCAAAAATGTTGCTATCGTATGTATCCTTGCCAGGGTGTGATGACTTCAGAAACCAGCAATTCCTTGCCAAGGGAAATGAACTGAGGGCCTTTTGCTTTTGGGAAGTCAAGAGCAAAAGCTGGGGGTTTATTTTAGTGTTTTTTATTTGCCTGATATGTTGTCTTTGGTGTTTGAATGGAAGGCATACGGAGGAATATCTGTTCCTTATCAAGGTAGGAGAGGATAAACCCTTAGACTGAGTCTTTCCCCGACAAACATTATCAGGAGGTGGAGATCAGGATTGATTACGAAGGTCTCAAAGGCCTTATAAGGAACCAGGTGTCCCAACCCTATTGACCATCAGTAAAAAATGCGTACCAAAAGTTGTTTGGAGAATCTTCCTCTGCTTCCTATGAATGAGACAGTCCCAGGCATCCAATGCAGCACTGAAAATTACAAACAAAAAAATGTCAATGCTGGAGACTTAAAACCTTAAGGACTCAAAGGGTGGTGAAGCACTGGAACAAATTGCCCAGGGAGGTTGTGGCTGCCCCATCCCTGGAGATGTTCAAGGCCAGGTTGGACGGGGCTTTGAGCAACCTGGGCTGGTGGGAGGTGTCCCTGCCCATGGCAGGGGGGTTGGAACTAAATGGTGTTTAAGGTCCTTTCCAACCCAAACCATTCTATGATCTCTAAGGCAGAGATGGGGCATACATCTGCCTAGTGGTGGCCTCATATGGCTCTGGAAGCACTTGGGGTGATCACTGCTATGTTCAGATGGGAACCGGTTCCTGCTTGAAAGCAGCAAGTACTCAGTACAAGATCCCTGGCAACCTCCAGAGGTTCCCTGTTTTGCCTCAGGGGTTTATTTAAGCCGTGGATCTCTCAGCAGCTCTGTGAGATTGACTTCAATCAGCTGTGCAGGGATGTGAACGCTTCAGGGTAAGGAGGGAGTAACACTCTCATTCAGCCTGTGTTGAGGCTCCTCCTCGCTCGGTCACTTCACCCACTCAAAGGGTGCAGCGTAGGTGGGCTCACACGCGCCGTCTCACAGAAACACTGCTGAGGACTGCTGTGCTCCCCAAGCCAGAGTAGGTTGGTCCATGCAAATGCCTGCAGTTGCCAAGCAAACCTGTCGCCTCTCATAAAAATAAAATCCAGGTCAAACCTGCTTCCCAGAAGACCCTTTTGACAGCTACTAATTATTAATCTCATCCACATTACCCCAATCACAGAATCAAAAAATGGTCAGGGTTGGAAAGGACCTCTGGAGATCATCTAGTCCAACCCCCTGCCAGAGCAGGTTCACCTACAGCAGGTTGGAAAGGTGGGTTTTGAATCTCTCCAGAGAAGAAGACTCCACAACGTCTATGGGCAGCCTGTGCCAGTGCTCTGCCACCCTCAAAGTAAAGAAGTTTTTCCTCATGTTCAGATGGAACTTCCTCTGTTATGATCCAAAGATCAGAAGAACAAAGACCAAGATGGAGAATTTGACTGTGTTCAAATTACTATTAAATTGCACAGAACAAGAGAAATGCCTTCCCTGAAGAGAACCCGTATCTTGTTTTTATGGGACATAGGAGTCGGGAGAAATCAGACAAAGAAAAAAGGATCTCTTCTCCATTTTCTCTGCCCCTGTGTCCCTCCCCCCAGACTTGGGTGAAGCGAGTTTGAAGGTTTCCATAGTTACACAGCACCTTCCCGTCATTAAACAAGAGGGAAAAATAATACCTTGCAAACAAAAAATGTCTATTAATATTTATACGATCCAGTTTGCCCATTTCCAGCTGACGATATTGAAACGCAGTACGCTGTTTTGCAGAGGAAGGCTGCTCGTGATCACCCCTTGCATGCCCTGTTCATTTGCGGGTGGCAGACTTCGACTCGAGAGCTATTTTGAAGACGTCTCCACCAACGGCGCTTCACCGCCAGTCTAGTGCTGCAAGCGGCTTAAAAGAAGAATGGTCGGCATCTCCCCAGCAGCACATTAAGCAGTGACAGGGGAGGCTCTTGTGGGATCCCACTACAGCCCATCACAGCACACAAAACACCAGTTCACAACCCAGTGGGAGACGTCTAGCGGCGCAGTGACATTAAACGCTCAGAAGATGAGGCGAGCTCCTCATCTTGCTCTGCTTTCTGTTTAACTTGGCAGGCTGGGCTGTGCGAACAAGGCCGAGGGGTGCCAGTCTACCGCAAACTATTTGTAAGGAAAAGTGGGTCGATTCAGGGGCTTTCCATCTCCCTTACAAACATCACCCATGCTCTGTAGGGGTGGAAGTGAACAGAAGAAAACTTTGAATGACTCGGGGACGAGGCCAAAACATTCCAAAATAAGATTTACACCATTTAATTTCCATTCTCTGCTTACAAAGCAACGTACAGGGAAGCGGCTAAAAACTATACTTTTATTATTATAGTCAGTCCTGTCTTGAGGTGGTGGTGGGGTCCATGTTAAATTAAGGGAGTATGCCAGCTATCTTTAAGAATGTTGGACATTGTGGTGTAATAAAGTGCTCCATTTTTTCAGTGGATGCCCTACGTCATAGAATCACAGAATGGTTTGGGTTGGAAGGGACCTTAAAGCTCATCTCGTTCCACCCCCCTGCCCTGGGCAGGGACACCTCCCACCAGCCCAGGTTGCTCCAAGCCCTGTCCAACCTGGCCTTGAACACCTCCAGGGATGGGGCAGCCACAGCTTCTCGGGGCAACCTGTGCCAGGGGCTCACCACCCATTCTTACCTGATGCTGCAGTTTAACTTTTTAGTAATCAAATGGGTATTTTAACCCCCTCCATTGCCCTCCTGTTCTGTGCCTCCCTCTGTCACGTTAGGCATTAGCTGTCATGTTACTTGTTAGGGAAGATGAAACCATACCACCAATTGTGAACAACAGAAGTGAAATCATGACTTTGACGCATGGTGGCTGCTCTGCAGATAATGCTGAATCCTTTTTTTTTTTTTCCCCCCATCTAGGGCAAGGATGCAAGCTCTGCATATACAGCACTCCCTGAACCTGCTACAGATTTCCCCTTGTGCTGGGCAAAGGGGTCACCCGAGATCTCACTGCTCAGCAAAAAAACAGCTGCAAGAATGGCCTGGGCCCTCCCTATCTATCTTCTTTCCTGCTTCCCCCACAGCTCACCCCACGGTCCCTGCCTCTGCATCCCCACTGACTGCCTGCAAGCTGCTGGCCTTGTGCGAGGCCATCCCAGACCTGCTGCTCCCCCCTTGCCGTGGGAGCTGCAGCACCGCATCGCTGCCCGCCGCCAGGACCTGAGGTGTCCCTGGGGTCACCTGTGCCTCAGGGTGCCCCAGAAGATCCACTGCGATGTGCATCTGGCCAGATGTTGGCTCAGGAAGGAAGGGGAGGGGGGCAGAGTGCTCCCTCATCACGCAGGAGCTCCTTCCATGTGCTGGATGACAGCATCCAGGCCGCCCAAAAAACCTGACAGGCACTAAAAGGTTCCGGTGATGGACACAGATGGGGACTCTCTGACCCCATCCCAGTCTTGGGAACGCTGCAGAACAGACCCCTCAATCGGAAGGGCAGAAAACGCGTGGCAACGTAGCATAAGACCTTTCGATTATTGCTTTTCTCGATGGAGATCTTGGTGACCACCTGCAGCAAGCACCATGAGCTGGACACTAAAGATGCGTTTCCCTGTCCGGTGCCATACCTGTGCACGGGGTGGCTTGGTCACTGCAATTCCGGCTGCAATGCCGGGGATTCGAGGAGCTGAGCACAGCAGCGGGGTAGGGCAAGGAATGACGAGTACCTCCCTTGAAGCTCAGGGGACCAAGAGGTCCCAGAGCGCCCAGCGTGCAGGGGCCCTGGCTCAGAAAAGCTCCCCCGGGCCTGAGGCCATGGCACAGCAGTGAGCAGCTCTGCCGTCCAACAGCCCCAGGGAGCAAAGGCACCCTCAAGAGCCACTGTGGGACATGGGTCAACCCACGGAGCTCCAAAACTACCCAAGCAGCCCTAGACGAAGAGAGAAGCGGCAGCAGCATGAAGGGAGGAACTTCATGGCACCTATGGACACAGGAGGAGAAACACAGAAGTCCAAGAAACCTGGGCTGGTTGTGGAGGAATATCAAGATTGCTATTTGGAAGGAGCAGGAGGGAGACAAGAGGGAGAAGGCTGGAAAGTCCAGCGCCGAGGTGGATGGTCGCTTTGGAGGAGGACCCGACAGGCTCCGGTGAAAAGCCTGTCAGGGCCATGCGGTGGCTTCACAGGCTGCCCCCACCCCGCGTGGCCGTCGGTCTTCCCCCTGCCATGCCATCAGCGAGGAGGACACTCGATTGAGATGAATGAAAAGCACTCACACGAGAAAAGCAATATTAGTTAAAACGTCTTATCATACATTTAGTTAATTACTAAGTGAATTACTTTAATGCTACACAAAATATGCAGCTGTGTTTAATGAGCTGCTAAAATGTTCTCTGAGCAAACTTTAATAATATCACTGTTCTCACTGAGGAAAATTGCTGCAGGGGAAAACGCATCTGTTCGCACCTAAAATGTTCTGAGTGACAGCTCGACGGCTATTATCTTTAGGGCACATGGTAGTCAATTTCATTTATATGAAATGTTAAAATATTTATGCTTATCACCAGTGTGCAGCCTCCAGGGCAAGCCCAGTCCAGCCGCTGACAGAGAAGGCAGTTCCAGGATGGGTTAAGTAAAGTCAACCCTCGCTTCCTTTTGCTTTCTGTCATAGTGCGCGTTTCCTCAGCCTCAGACCTGTAAACCACCTCACGCTTTCCCTGGGACTCTCTCCAGCAGGCTAACATCCCTTCCATGATGAAGGCCAGGCTGGACGGGGCTTTGAGCAACCTGGGCTGGTGGGAGGTGTCCCTGCCCAGGGCAGGGGGTTGGAACTCGATGATCTTTAAGGTCCCTTCCAACCCAAACCATTCTATGATTCTATGAATGCCCCTGCTCAGACGTAGCTCTCCAGTCCACAGCTGACCCATAGCAAATAGCGAACACCCATCAACTATACACACGTAAGGACGACAACTGCCTGTGACGCATAGAATCACAGAATGGTTTGAGTTGGAAGGGACCTTAAAGATCATCTAGTTCCACCCCCCTGCCCTGGGGAACGGTTTCAAACTGGAAGAGGGGAGATTTAGATTAGATATTAGGAAGAAAATTTTCACTCTGAGGGTGGTGAGCCCCTGGCGCAGGTTGCCCCGAGAAGCTGTGGCTGCCCATCCCTGAAGGTCTTCAAGGCCAGGTTGGACGGGGCTTGGAGCAACGTGGGCTGGTGGGAGGTGTCCCTGCCCAGGGCAGGGGGGTTGGGACTAGATGATCTTCATGGTCCCTTCCCACCCAAACCATTCTGTGATTCTATGATTCTATGAAAGTACAAGAGCCTCCCTCATCATGCTGTCCACCATCGCCTCATCCCTTTCCAGATTCGCAGAGCCCCAAAGGTCGCACTGGCACACCTGTGATAGACCTACACATATGGTCAGGCAATCCTGCAGCCACCAGAGCATGGGTTGGGTGACTTAAGTTTTGAAGATGGTCTCCAGTCTCTATCCTGTACCTCTCTGTAGTTGAGACAGTCTCGATTTACAGGCCCAGCAGTCTGGTAGAGAGTAGCAACATGCTGACAGGATTTTTCTGAAAACTTGCCCCAGGAGTCTTCTGCTGCCTCAGAGTGGCTTTCTGTGTTGTGATGGGTTGAGACAACCTGAAACACTTAGAGGTCGAGAACACCTTGACCAGCATTTATTTATCTTTGCTTAGAAGAAGCCCGGTCACTTGGGAAGAGAAGTTTCAGCGATGTTTTTAACATCTATAAACAAAGCCACATATTTTGACTGCGGCGATGTGGTGACTGCCATGCACTACAAATACAGGCAGAAGCACGTTCTGCTGAGCACACGCTCAGGCTGATGGATGCTCAGTCTGCCTCATCCGGGATAAAGAACTGATGCTCTGAATATGAATTGTGAATATGTTATTCTATTTTGAGTTGAGGAAATGTTTTAATCTGTTGTGATTTTCCGAATACTTGAGAAGGACCAAGTGCAAGCGTTCTTGCCTGCATCATTTATTGAGGAAAGAAACTCTTAGCTGCAGCAAGAGCTATATCTTAGCTATGCAATTACGCTTATGGCCTATCATCTGCCACTAATGTCTGGGGGAAAAAGAGCAGAATTATGCTGAAAAAGAAATAAAGCACCTGTGTGCCAGGGAAATCCTGACTTGGCTTGCTCAGCAATAGTGGCTGGGCCTGTTAGCTCCATCTCTTGCTAAACGTTCTTATTACGAGGTAGTTCTGGTTTGTGGCTCCCCGCTCGGGCTCCTGTAGCTCACCTGTGAGGAAACGCGCTGAACGGCGATGTCTGCACCCTAACACATTGCTTCACTGGATGCCCCTTCCTCTGCCCTGCGAGAGTCCTGGCCCCGGAATTACAACCTGTCCAGCACCAGCTCTCGCTCCTCAATAGCAGAGAGTATAGAGTGAGTTCAGCAGTTCCCATCCAGGCCAGAAGTGTCCCACCTTGCCTTTTACATCATCCGCGCTCTGCATTAAAATTCAGCGCCGAGTCTCCGTAAAGAGTATAAACATGTTTTGGAAATATACAGGGGGCCATAAAATCCCACTTCGTACTCTGCACTTTTTAGTTCACGGCTTTAAAGGAGGCTCACAAGATGTTTTACTGGCTGAGTTACTGGATGGGAAATGGCTTGTGGATGGAGCTAAGAGCTTTCTGGAGATTTTTCCAAAGCAGGCAAGTCTCCTCTGAGCCTCTTTGATCTTCAGTAACAAGACCTCCCAGGAGACTTACAGCTCTTCCTGGCTACTGCCAGGCTAAAGAGAACAGTATTTTTCTCTCCTTTTTTTCTCTTATTGAAGCATTTCCCCTTCTGGGCATGGCTTCCCTCCATAACAACCCCATTTCACTTGTCTTTAAAAAAAAGGCAGAGATGGACTAGAGAAAAAAACCAAAACGGCAAAAACTGAGGCCAGCCTCATCTTTGTCAGAGCAGAACTAACCTGGAAGGAGACTAAGGATGCGGATGTGTCCCTAATTAGCCGCGTGGAAGGAAGAAGAGCCACAGGCGGAGTGGCTGCGCACCCCCCAGGGCAGTGCGAGCCAGCAAGCTACGTGCACAGCAGAGGACTCCCGAGTCCACAACGGGCACCCCGACAGGGGACGCAACACGGACGGTGCCGAACAAGCTGCCAGACGTGCCCCGGCATATTCAGCTGTGGGAAGATGTGGGTTAGCAGGCTCACACAAAAAAAAAACCCAAAAAAGTGGCCTTTCCTGCAAAGCTGATTTTGCACTTACGTGCAAGGCAAACCCTTGACGGCGTTCTCTGCACAAGCAGGGGCAGCACTGAACCTGCGCGCCAGCACGGTTCACGTCTTCTGCGTGTCCAGCGCCTGCTGCCTTGCTGCTCCTGCCTGCCCGTCAATGGAGACTACAGCGGCTGCAAAGAAAAGGCCTTCTCTGGGTGTAAACCTGGCTGCCTTGGGAAGGAACACCTTCAGGCATTGCACTGTGCACCTTATAAAAGGATGAGATCTTAATTGTAGGTGTGGGAATTGTTGTTATGGGATCATCAAAGCTTTGAGCACAACAAACTACCATTCTATTGACAAACCGTTTCATCAATGGAGCAATATAATTCAACTGAACTCAACCATCAGCCATCTGCCCCCAGGAGAAAGCAGGAAAGCTGCTGTGACTCTGCTCTGAATGCAGTGCAGTTGCAGAGGCAGCTCTGGCGTCTCTTGGAGTGATGCTGGGGCAGATGGGAGTCCTTCGTCTCACTTTTCTCCTTTCTTCCAGTGCTGTTAGTCCAGCAGGTAACAGCCCCTAGCAATAAGTCCAGAGAAAAACCAAGAGAAGCATGGACTGCCACCCGCCCCACCAACCTCGATGCCTCCAGCCCACGCAAGCCCAAGGCGTGGATTTCCATGGCACTCACAAACTGACAAAAAGCGCGTAGCTCCACAAAGCGACAACAAGTTGTTCTCATCCCTCATGCCCAATGCAGAGGTCTTGTTTCCTCTGCTCTGCTCAAGGCTCACAGAAGTTTTCCTCCAGCCATGCAACACACACCAATAAGTGCCATGTAGAACAGAGAGGAGCTCGTGACCCTCTTTGGGGGCATCATTTATGCAGGTTTCTGCAGGTCAGATGGATTCATGCTCTGATTTTACTGTCTCCGACTCTCTTGCTTTTATTGAAGAGAAGGGCTGCGTTTTTCAGTGACAGTAAGTAAAACGCTCCAGCTCTGTAGAGATTTGCAAAGAAAACTTCACAGTTGTTTGTAAAAGAGAGAGCGTACGTGGAAGCACGGGAAGAAACAGCAGAGGCGGAAGTCAATGGGTGGTGGATATGCAGCAAGTCAAGAGACTGGGAGCAGCTGTGGAATCCAGGATGGAATGCCGATAATGCCTGGGAACTGGCAGGAGGTGGCACTGGGAGGAGTGCTGGGTGCACGTTGGTGCTGGAGCACCAGTGGTGTGACTTCTCCTTCTCTTGCTGAAACAGGCTCAGGGCTGGGTTGAGTTGTAAAAGTAACGATCACACAATGTCATGGGAGGTACCAGGAGACAAGATGAGGACTCAGTTGTTTCCAATCCACTTTGTGTCCATCCTGGACAGACATGTCTAGGTGCTTGTGAGTGCTGAGGAATGGGTGGGAAACTGAAATGCGTCTCATTTAAAATGAGCTTTGTCTTCCCCTTCTACGCAGTCTGAGTTTTGCCACAACTCTGTGCCCTCTCCACCATCTTTGCCCGTTAGCCCCCGGGGAGAAGTTCCTCTTCTGACAACAGGCGCTGATCAAAGTGCCAGCTCTCGCATTTGGGATGATTAGCTTGGCATCTTCCCTGGGAAGGTGGTGCAGCCAAGCCACAGGTCTCCACAGAGGTGGGGACCGCCAGCCGCGGAGGCCGCCAGGACTCAGTCAGAGCCCACCTAACCTGGTGTTGGCATCGGTGCCGCTGTGAGACAGGGGCTGCAATGGAGACTCCGCAGGGCCATTCTAACCAGCACTTCTAGGAGCCTAAGATGACTCTACAGCTGCTCGAAACTATCCATCAGATGTTCTTTGGAGAGTGTAGCTTACATTAATAATATAGGATAGCTACTGCACTACCTTAATTCCTGAAGACACACTGGACTTTTGCTTCTTTGTGCTCTTCTCATTTGTGTAGACAAACGTTTATAGGAGGTGACCTGCAGCTCTCTCGGTTCCCAGCCGCGTTAACAGCTGAATGTGGCGGTTGTGAGCTCTTTCTCTCCAGGGACCTGTGTCTAATAAGTGCTGAAAACAGCCCAAGATCAACTCCATCTGAACAGATCTCTTATTTTTTGTATACGAGAAAAAAATGGTAACAACTGCAAAGACCAATAACGCAGGTAAAGCCACCAAGTGATGCATTCCTGCTCTTTGTCATTGGCAGGACAAGTTCACGTGAGTAGAGGTTGTGCATCGTATTTGTACTGCACTAGTACGCAGATTTCCTCCACAAGCGAGGCGTTAGCACTGCAGAAAAAAGCAGTTCATGACATCGCAATCAACGGCTGTCATGGGGCAGGGGCGGGTGGAATACAGTCTGCACAGGCAACATTCAATCTGTTACTTGTTAAATCCTGAGCACTTGATTTTTGCAGTGGCAATCATTTTCCTTTAATCTTGTTTCCTGTTATGTGTTTTATTGAGCCAGAGTGTATCCCAGGGCAAAATCCCTATGGATCTCATCTCCTGTGGTGATTTCCCCTGTGACGGGCTGGAAAGCGCGCCTGTTTGAACTACAGTTTAAAACTTCCAGTTTAATTGTGCCAGCGGAAAGAAACGGGTGGGCAGGTTTATACGTCAGGTGTGGAGATGGGCGGCTGGCTCCATCCAGAGGACTACAAAGGCTGAGGAGCCAAATGCTGGACCTCAAACCCTGCAAGGGCACCAGTGAGGGTCGTGGGACACCCACTAGCTCATCAGCCGCTGTCTCGCCTGCACAGAATCCTTGCTGCGCCTCTCACTCGTTAGGGCCAAGCAACAGCCTTCTCCCGCAGATCTCTGCATTAATCTGCTTAGTTCAATTAAACAAATCTCCAGATTCAATTAGCAGTGATAGTTAAGAGTTCTGCAGATGTGAAAGCCAATGTCCTGCTGATTTTAATGTGTGCCTGACACCAGGCGCTTCAGTAGGAATGGGTGTATCTGCTCCCTTGGTTTGCCCATTTCCCTGACCCTGGTGGGCCCGTACTTGATTAAAACGTAGCAGAGCCACCAGGAGAGGAGGCAGCCCAGGAAACAGCTGCCATCACAGGGCATCTCACTGAAAGTCTCCCGATTCCCGTGCCCTCGCCCTCCTACCCCTGTTTTAAAAGTATCACAGTGACTTTCCACAGGGGAAAGGGCATCTCAGTGAGATCAGGTAAAAAAGCCTAATTCTTGACATTTGCTACTCTCAACTTCTCAGGCAGTCACGGAGCCTTTCTGGTGTTTCCTTTCCATCCACTTTGACCCTGCCCCAAAACTACTTCTGCCTCTTAATGTGGATTTCAGTGCTTCCGTTTCTGTTTTCTTTTCAGTATCTGCCCAAACACAGCACACGTACACCATCCCACGTGCACAACCACCAGAGCTTCTTCTCAGGAGGACTTTGGTCCCCAAGAAAAGCAGCAAGCCCCGTTACACGTTCAGCCTGTCCAACGTAGGGAGACTCTTACATTCCTCGCTTTCACACGGTGCAAGTAGTTTAGGTTTGACAATTGCACAGTCTTTTTGCTGCCAAGATCACAGTGTTGTAGTTTGCATTTGCAAAAGCTGCATGAACCGGACCCTCCTTAACAGCTGATTTGATTCCTAAATCCCATTAGAGCTTGGGGAGGCACCAGTTGGCCCCAGCCACCCTGACCTCCTCCTTATTTTACTTTGCTCCTCCACTTCTTATTTCCACACGATTGCCTGCGCTGGGTACTGATACTTGAGAAAACAAAGCCATACCTTTTGGAGCATTCCTTTTTCTACGGCTGTTGGGTGCAGTTACATCGCAGCCGCGGCCTCGGCGATTTCTTGACCGAGCCCTGCACTGGAAGCACAAAATGACGGTTGTTTATTAGCAGCAGTTATAAGTGGTGTTTTACAGAGGATATGTCCCACGTCGCAATGTGTAGAAGAGGCGAAATAAATCTGACCCCTGCTGTTTACAGGCTGTGCAACTGAATCACCACTGTAGGTTATTCTAAGGGTCACCATCGCAGCTGCTGTTTTAGAAAAAAGAAAATAAGTCTAGAGGAATTATGCTTAAGGCCTCTATCTCAGCAGGTTCTCCCTTGTTTTGGTTTTTTTTTTCCTTTAATGCCTTTTTTTCTTTTCTAGCCCAGGAAGTGACAGATGTTATTACGTTTCCTTTCTCCGAGATTTCAGGGAGTAATCGCAGCGATTTGAGTCTCTCTTTTGCCAGTTGCTAATGCAAACATTGTTTTGGGCTCGGTTAATTAAATGAAATTATTCTAAGATCAGCATTTACCTTAAAAGCACTAAAAACGTCTTTCTGAATAAATTATAGCTATAAATACTGGAAGTGCCCAACATATATTTTCCTTAGGAATACACAGTATTTGCCTCTGAGCACTTATGATGAGCTTTAGCTTCCAAAATGCCTCAAGAAATGCTTTCTGCTCAGCTGCAGGACTCATCCTCCCTTTATTCTCCCATCACTTCTACCCAGAGCTGTGCAACTAATTGATTTTTCATTTCCCTGGCAGTTAAGAAAAAGAAACAATTTCAATTACTATTTTTACTGTTACTGTTTTAGTTCCCTAAAATTTGCAAATACATTTCACATCGGCCAATGAAGTCTAGCTGGAACAACAGAAGTTGACAAGAATACACATTTGCATGAAAAGCCCAAGCCAGTGCATTAAGAAAGGCAAAATCAACATTTCCTGAGCTGCTGTGAGCAATCTGGTGAAATGGCATGGGCTCTGCAGGACGTTTTCGTGTCAGCTGAATCTGATTTGCTGCCTTCCCGTGATCATGAACCAATTGCGGTTCCGTCGCCCTACGGATGGGGGACCTCTGCTCTGGCCACAGGCCCCACGCTGTGCTGAGCAGAACGCATGTTCTCACAGTGTCTTGTCCCGAAGAGATTTGTTAACTGCGTTGAGCAAAAACCTTGTAATTAAGGATCCAATTAGGAAAGAAGACTGGTGTCGGTCTAGCTTTGCCCTCAGCAAAATCCTGCTAGCTGCAACACATGTTGAAAATCCTTTTTCCGGGCTGATGCTTATGAGCTTGATATTTCGCTAGTTTGAGGAACGCTTAGTCCTACTCAAAACTCACACCTGAATTCCGCTTGTGTTGGCCTGGGGTGTGTTGCTTTGTTCCCCAGAGATATCCCGGACAATATCTCATAGGATTTTCATGGGTTTTGCTACACGCAGACATACACAGGCTGAATAGACATGGGTTCCTACTAAACTCATCAGCAACCAGGCCCTTACAGTACAGTGGGGCTGGCAGGGTCCAGTCTTTACATCCCAAAAGGGTTTTATAACATGAAGTTAATTGTATCTGATGTTTCAGCTCCTCTGTTCTGTAGAGCTCATAATGAGAGTCTGGCAAACAATCTCTTCTGAATAATTTGCTGCATGAATCCAACCTCTTTCCCAGCTGACAAAGGCCATGAATAGACTGCAGTTCCTTCAATATATTCAGTGCTGCCGGAATGAATGGAAATAATTTTTTCCCCAGCTTGCCCTTCTTGGCTGGGAGGTCAGTTATAAAAACAGCACTGCAGTTCCCGGCCACTTCAGCAACTTTTATCTTTGTTTGTGTCATGGTTTGAGGAACCCACAACAATTTATTGTTTTTAGACAATTATTCTCTCACCTGATGACCCCTCCCCACCCGGGAAGGGGAATCGGGAAAAACAAGGAAACCCGAGGGTTGAAATATAAACAGATTTAATAGAATAAGACTAAATAATTAACAATAGTAATACTAAAGAACCAATATTGATCCCAATACCAATATAAAATATACAAGGATTACATTCAGCTCATTTTATCAGTAGAAGCTGTGCACTCCCAGCAGTGGACAGCAGATGTGGGACACTGTGAGCGCTGCGGCTTCAGGAGGAAGGGAAGGGCTCAGGGCTCCGGCACCGGGGCGAGGAGTTCTCAGGATCACAGCCATCATAGAAGAGAGAAAACTCCTCAGCAAACTTTCTGATTTGTATTGAATGTGACATTCATGGTGTGAAATAACCCTGTTGGCCAGCTTGGGTCAAGTGCCCGGGTCTCGCTCCTCCTCATCCCTGCACCTGACTAGCTCAAAGACACTGAGACCTTAAACCCAAATACCACAGCTGGCTAGAAAGTAAATATTTTCACAAATTCAGACACTAGAGTCTTCTAAAAGTGCAGTTTTCCCAAGCATTAGAAGAGAAATTAGTCCTGTGTCGCTCCAACGAGGACAGTTTGGAAGGGAGGGTCAGCCAGTTCTAGCTGGCTGCACCTAACCCAGCATAGTTTTAGCATCTTACAGAATGTTTTAATGTCCCCTCCCCACTGGCATCTAGACTACAAACCAACCTGCAAGTAGTAATGATTGTCAGATAACCCCATATAACCGAGCTTGGGACATGAGCGTTCCCGTCCCTGGGGCAGCCAGATGCCTCCCGCCAACGCCGGGGAGTCACGGAGCGCGTTAGGATTTGGGCAGGGATGCGCAGAGGACTTCGGCTCCACCTCCACGTCGGAAATCGCAGCAAGGCTGGCAGCTGCCACATGGCCATCAGGACATTTTCCCAGGAGGAGGGGATGAGTGGTCCACACCAAGCAGCAGCAGCTGGGGGTGGGACGCTGCCTGTCACACCTCACCAAGTGAGCTAGAGGCACGTTCTGGAGCTGTGGAGCTCAGAGCGTTCCCCACACCACCAACAGCTTGAAGTGCAGACAGCCCTGTTTGAACACGAGGGGTGGGAAGCTTCCACGCTGGTTTCACTCCCAGACAGAGGAATGCTTGTTCGACAGGTTCCCTCAAATAACTCAGGAGCTTTCCTGCCTCGTTGGCCTAGCGCTGGGCACCACAGTAATAAAAACTAAAAAAACATTCTGCACAGACCAGCGAACCCTCTCCGTCCCTGTGGAAAGGTGTTAACGAAAGCAATTGCTTAATAATTGCTTTTCTTTTTCTAGAGGTTTCCTACTTCGGTTTTACCCCATGGTCCTGTGGTTAAGAGCGAAGGTGAGGAAATTGCGCTGAGCTCCTCCCGACAGACAGAGAGGCCACGTTCTCTCAGGGCAAATGGGGCATTAAGGCTCCTCATAGGCCAGGGGAAAATGGAATTTCCACCTACCACAGGTGGTTTCAAAAGCAGAGATAGAAAAAGAATCAGGATGATTTTTCATCTGCTGCCCCCAGGAGTGATAATTCAGTTTGTCCCTGTGGCTTGGGGAGGAGAACAAACATTAAGTCTTTCCAGCTGACTGAGCTTTACAAAGCGCGTCCGTTGAAGGTGTGAGAGTGCCTGAAAGCACGGGATGCTGTTTGCTGGGCGGTACTCATGGGCGGCTGTTTTATTTCGTCTCTCTGCAGTGAGTTCATTCCACCTAGCGCATGAATTTCTTAGCAACATTCATCTCACAGCTCACCCATCTCCCTGCTATGCACATACGATAGTCTGGTTCCCAGAAAAAAAAAAAATCCCCAATGATACGGGTGAGTCATCTCTTTAATTTAAGCCATGGGGCCATCTGAACCAATAACATCTTTGGCTCAGAGAGAAACCAGGGCTGCCCAGACCATCCTTCTTCTCTTCTGTGTTTCAAACTGCATGAAGAAACTCACTCCGCGTGGCTCCCACTCTGCTCTGCTCACTTCAGACCTCACCACCCTGCAACCGTTCCTCATCTCAATTATTTAATGCTCCCTTTTTCCTCATAAAAGTTCATATTAACCCAGTTTCTTTGCAGAAGAAAAATGATCTCTCTTGCAGATCTGTGAGGCGCTAATTTGCAGCTGTGGCTGGGTGTTTGCAGCAGACGTGCTTCTGTCTGCAAAGCCCTGTCATTGGAGAGGAGAGGAGAGGAGAGGAGAGGAGAGGAGAGGAGAGGAGAGGAGAGGAGAGGAAGGGAGATGAAGGGAAGAGAAGAGGAGTGGAGAGG
>VUYV01000081.1:127012-228540 GCA_008711295.1 Anarhynchus alexandrinus
AAGAGAAGAGAAGAGAAGAGAAGAGAAGAGAAGAGAAGAGAAGAGAAGAGAAGAGAAGGAGAGTAATTTCAGTTGGCAGGGACCTACAATGACCATCCAGTCCAACTGCCGGACCAATTCAAGGCTGACCAAAAGTTAAAGCATGTTGTTAAGGGCCTTGTCCAAATGCCCCTTAAGCAGTAACAGGTTTGGGGCGTTGACCACCTCTCTAGGAAGCCTGTTCCCGTGTTTGACCACCCTCTCGGTAACGAAATGCTTCCTGATGTCCAGTCTAAACCTCTCCTGGTGCAGTTTTCAACTATTCCCACATGTCCTGTCACTGGATACCAGGGAGAAGAGCTCAGCACCTCTCTCTCCATGTCCCCTCCTCAGGAAGCTGCTGAGAGCCATGAGGTCACCCCTCAGCCTCCTTTTCTCCAGACTAGACAACCCCAGAGTCATCAGCCACTCCTCAGAGGACATTCTTTCCAGCCCAGATGAGAACGCAACACCGCAGTAGGAAACTAGAAGTTTGCCCTGCTGAATTCCTCATCTGCTCTCTTTCTGCACAAAAATGAGTCCCAATGAGCCATCCCACATCACTGCTGTCCCACAACCTTTTGTTGGTGCAGTTTCATTGATGTGCAGGACAGGTACTGGAATTATTCTGGCTAAGGAGAGGGAAACCTGCATTTAACATCATATCTTGGATTAGCCTTGCGCTGTGTGTGTGTGTGTGTGTGTAACAACACCCGGCAACACTACAAGCCAGCAGTGTGCCCTTGTGGTGGTAAAGGCCAACTACATACTGGGCTGCATTAGCCAAAAGGTTGAGGAAACTGATTATTCCTCTCTATTTGACAATGTTGAGGCTGCACCTGGAGTATCATGCGCAATTTGGGGTTCTCCAGGATAAGAGTTATCTAGCAAGGGACCACTGAGGCGATCAAGGGGCTGGAGCACATCATGGGTTCCTTTTGCCTAGGGAAGAGATTGCTGTCGTCAGTCGTCTGAAGGGGGATGTCTCGGGGATGCGCAGCAGAAGGACAGGGACAAGGGAAGTTACGATTGGAAATCAGAAAAACATCTTCCCTGTAATAGCAGTGCAGTCCTGAGATGCTCCTTCAAAAAGAGAAGGTCTGTAGAGAAGTCCCTGTGTCCGTGTGCCATTTCTGAGAGGTTTAACTCAAAAGAGAGGTTCTTTCCCAGAGACAGAGCTTTCCTGTGCAATTACCATCTGTGGTAAAGAAGGTTGCAAACACCGTTTCACTGAGATAAAGACCCATCAGCATCTTTCACCTTGGTGGAAAGAATTGCAGGGCGCCCTCCCCAGCACTGCCGCTGGAAGCAGCCCTGGTGTAGGTGTAGGGATGCAGCAGTCCCTACCAGCAGGAGCACCGGAGGAGGAGGAAAACGCTGGCTTTCTATTTATGAATTCCTTGCCTGGGTCCTTCAGCCCCCAGCATATGCTGGAGTGCCCTCCAAAAAACCCTGAACATTTTCTTCTGTCATGGCAGCTAGAGACCTTCCAAACATGTTATACTTGGGCAACATCCCAAAAGTACCTAAAATGACCCCAGACCCTTTGAGGCAACGCCGCGTCTAGATGGCACCAAGCACAAAGTGGATTTTACCCCCCAACTATGCATCTTAGAAACAATTGTAATAATACTCAAGTACGGTAGATTCAGGGGTAGAGGTAACCCCTGTGGTGGGATCCAGGGCCCTTTCTCCAGGCTTTCTAAACCAGCGGGGACTGCTGAAAGCCCATTAGCTACGTTCACGTACCCGTTCCAGGAACGAATGTAAAAAAGTCCAGTTTATTGGGGCTTGCAATCTAAAGCTCATCCCCGCCTCCCCGCTCCCGGCTGGGCGGAAGGGGAACAGCTTTCCTGTGCAAGGCTTCATCAAGACTGAAGAATTGTTGCTGTATGCAGAGGTATTTTCTGCAGCAGAGCTTTGCTATGACTGATGCTACGTATTAAGACTGATTAGTATTCACAGTGGAACAGATGTGGAGGTTCAGAGCAAAACTCCAATGTGAACAATACAATTGAATAGAAAACATAATTTTGAAATGCTGCCGTTTGATCCCCCCCCCCCAAGTGTTCGTTCACCCCCAAACACCGTCGGAGGTGGTGGAAGAGGGACCGAGGGATGCAGAAGGTATGGCACGCCTTATGGAGGGGCAGGGGCAGGGGCATTTTCTTCCCTTCCTCCTGCCAGCCGGAGGCCGCAAGACCACTCTGCTTGCTGAGGCTGACCGTACTAAATGCAACTATTTCCCTTGGGGCTTGAAAAATTAATTTCTGCAAAAAACCCCGAACCTATTTCTCCATGTGACATCAAACAGGGTGATGTCCAGGGCAAAGCTGGAGCCCTCCCTGCAGTGAGCTGGTGGGGACACTCCTGTCAGACCCCTCACTGCGACACCCCCGGGGTCACGGGTCCCATTCTGCTGGGGAAGCCAAGGACACTGAGCGGGAGGCAGGAAGCAGCGCAAGCTCCGTCTCCACCTTCGAACAGCAGAGATTCCTCCAGGAAAGTTCATTAACACTTGAGAAACCTCTGCTATCGTCAAAAGTTTGTATTAATACCACTGAATTATTTTGTTATGATTGCAAAAGCCGCAGCCAGCACTCGAAGGCTCTGCTGGGAGAGGCACCCACACTTGGCAACCGGAGCACATGACTTTTTTTTTGTTATTCAGGCAGGTTTTTCAACTCTACTTTATAATATTTTCCTCCTCAAGCTTGGCCACCGCTCAGCAGGAGGGGGCTGTGACAGTGTCCCCAGACACCGCCCAGCAGGCACAAACTGGTGTGGGAGTGGGTTCAGGACAAGGCACAAAGACCACGCGGAAAGGCTCACAACCTGGCGACGTGACGAGTGTAACTCACTGCTACTCAGTGGTGTTATCAACGCTGATAACAACTTCAGATGAGCAGGAGACTACCCGGAACTACAGATAATTCGATACAGGTATGTATAATAAATGTGTAATAGAGCACATAATAAAAACGATGGGCCGTTTAGGGACGGATACACAGTTAAGTGTATCCCATTCAAAGAAGTGCTTTTTAATTAGGGCTGGACAGACCATTTCCACCATGCAGGAAATGCTAATGCTTCAATACTTAATTTAATTACAAAGTGGAAAGAAAAGGCAACACTTCAGCATCGCTTCTGGAAGATGAATTCCCCCTCCCACCCGAATTCTTTCGACTGCCTCGAAGGCGTGGATGTGCAAAAGTCACGCTGTGGTTTTACCGCCTAAACAATGTAATGGGGTGTGGGTTATGGAATACATCTGTCTCAGTGAAGAATATCATGTATTGCTGTAGTCATATCAAACCCAGATTAATCAAGGGATCACACACAACTTTATTTATGTGAAAGGAGAAAGGCGGATGAATCGGGGGAGGGGGAGCTGCTTCTTGCTTAAAATCTCCTTTCAATAGAAATGTTCCGTTTTCTCTGGTTTCAGTCTTACTCTGTGCGGTTTTGATCCACAAACACTTTCAGAAGGTAAAAAAAAAAAAGGTTTGGCCTAATTTCCAGGTCCATCTGCTCGTGAGGGACACAGGACGGGGAAGGGTAAGGGGGGACCGCTGGGATGCTGTGGTCAAGAGGGCCATTGCCACCTCTGGCTGTGCCAGGGAGCGGTGGTAGAGCACCCGCTGTGATGAGGAGCCTGGCCCGGAGCAGCTTGTGTGCCGGGCTCCGATCTGCGCTTCTTTGAAGGCTGCTGAAAAGCTGGAGAAAATCCAGAAAAGGACAATGAAACTTGGCCAGTGGCTGGAGATGATACTTCACGAGGAAAGAGAGCTTGTTCTGCTCCAATTATTGAGAAGAGGAGCGTGAGGTGACTGGATTTAGTGCATGCAGCCTTCAGGGGATACAAATGTTGAATGGGTTTTTTTAACTGAATAGGGGAAGAAAAGGCTAATGTTTCTGGCAGCATCTTGGGATTGGGCCTGGGCAGCAAATTTAGCCAGTAGCAGATTCTTGAGACCAGCGCGAAGGAAATGCATTTGACTGGCCAAGTGCTGTGGGGAAAGCAGGTCCCACCGTGTGGTGCCCCATGGCCCAGCCATGGAGGAGGAGCAGAACAGAAGAGCCGGGACGTGGGGAGACACCCTGCAAGGGGCAAGCTGGGGGTGGGAGGAAGGTGAAAGGACCTAATGGCACTGTGCCTCACCATGGTAGTGTCTGCCCCTGTGCCTCCAAACACAGGACACCCAGAGGCGGCGGTGAGCATTGCCAAGACCAAGAGACCCAACGCCACGACTCTTGCGCGGAAGCACAAGCCATTGTTGTAGGCCTCCAAGCGGTAGCTGCAATGTGAGCCCTAGAAAAACACAGCATTGACATCTGGGGCTGCCATCTCATGATCCTAGATCTGAATTAACTTAGAAAAATCCCTTCTTCAGGCATGGCTGACGCACTGTGCTCTTGTACCTGCTCTGGCTAGGCCGACGGAGGTCCCTGGCTGGGAGTTGGCCTCTTAGAATAGAAACGTGCAAACACCCCTTCACCTGGAACAGCGGTGCCATAAACCATGATGAATAGGCTTTTGTTTTTCTTTTCCCACTCTTTTAACTTAGTAGAAACCTAGAGAAGAGACCTTAGTAGAGACCTAGGTTTGCTAGTGTTGACAAATCCTCAACTGCCACGGGGTACTTGGAGTGGGAATGGGGGGATAAGGGAACTCCCACCCGTGTTCCCATGAGGACGTGTCCCAGTTCATGTCTATCTCTTCCTGGCACTGCTCAGCGAGGGCCAGACCTACTCGACTGAGTTAGCCATTTGAGGGGCGACCACTTGGTACTGCGTGCAGCAAGCAAACCCGGCTTCGGCAAAAGAGGGGCAGCATCTGCCCATGCACGACTTCAAAGCGGCACCTTGATTTTTTAATGCTTTTTCTAAATCTCTGTGCAGCGCTCCGTCTCCCCCATCCCCCCACAGCCTTCAGAACCTCAGTAGGTTTGAATGACAGCCCCAGGCCACTGCTCTTGTTTTAAACCCATTATGTAATTCTTAGATACCATGACGACAAGCGCATTATAAATTTGGATAAATACACCAAAACCACGTTCTTCTGCTATGCAAGGTGTCCTTGAAAAGCTCATGTTCTTTAGCCTTTCTCTCTGAATGAGACTGCCACCTCTTCCCCTTTTGCATCAGAGCAGTGTTTCGCTGCCTGTAAGCACCAGGCAGCTCCGAAAGATCTGCATCAAAGAGCGAGTCTGTTCCCATGAAGCCTAAAGGTACTTGCACTGGAAAATGTCTAAGGGTCCACAAATTGAGAAAACTAGATGTCAGCTTAGTTTGCGGCTAGGAATACACAAGGAAGGAGAATCTATTGTAGTCTTCGCAATTGGTGTTCAAGATCTGAAGTTAAATGCCCATCAATTAACTGGAGTAAGAAAGGTCTAAGAACATTTCCCTGAAGCGACTATAAATATAATTTGCTGTAATTATGAAGCCCTTTCTGTTGCCATAGCGGCTTAAAATGGCTTTAGTCTACCTGAGAATCAGGTTAATAGATTTTGACTTTAACTGACATATCAGTTTTCAAAGAGCTGGTAGATTACCACAGTTACTTATTCGGGTTATCCAGAGGTGGATGAGGGCCCCCGCTGTGTTTGGTCGGTGCTGTGTGGGCACAGAAGCACCCCAGGGCTTCTCCAAACCACTCCAAACGCCCAGACCCCAGCATCTCAATGCACTGTTTGTCCTCCTATGAAACTAATCCCTCTTCCCTTGAAAGGTGGCCGGAGTGGGCAGGGAGGTATCAAGGCATTAATGTTTTTATTAAGAATGCAGGGAGAATATCCATAGACAATGGACACGCTGTTGTGTAATGATGATCCAGATGACATCTTGTGGGCTAAGCTTTTGTCATCGCACTGTTTTGATTTAATAGGGCACAATCTGTTTAGCTGGAGCATTTGGCTTCTAGGTATATGAGCCTGGGAAATATCTGAACGTTAACTTAACTTCCACATTCCTGTCTGCTTTCTAAACTTGTCTGAATGCTCAAATACATGCTTGAAGATGCCTGCTCTTATTCCAGATGGCATCTCATTGGAAACAGTCATGCCCAATGTGTGCAAATAGACTGTGATGTGCAGAAATGTTTACTAGGCAACCATAGGTCATTTGGCTCCTCCGGCTGCTGCCAAGGGTCCAGCATTGCTTCTCCTAACCAAAGGGAGAAGCTCAGCTTTCTCAGCTTCTCAGCTCCAGGGAGGCTCTGGACAGCCACAGCCACACACCGTGATGCAGACTGCTAGTGGTGGCCTGATGCGGTGGCCACATCTAGGTCACAACATATCACCGGGGACTACGTGTCCCCTATGTGACGGGCAGGTATTTGCTCCACGGGCAACACATCTGAAACCAATCTCAGTAGACTTTCCGCTGCCAGGGTGTATTCTATACACGATAGGAGCAACTCATATGGAGGCAGGTGAGCATGCAAAAGCCCACCTTGTGCTGGAGGCGCAAGGACTCTGCCCCATGCGAGTGACCACGAGGCTGACAGACTGAAGCTACCTGGCGTGGAGGATATGACACAGACCGTAAAGTTCCACATTGCTAAAGTTTAGGGCTGCTCCTGGGTGACCGAAAGATGTAGGAAACAAATTTAATTGACTTTCCATAGAGTATGCGTTCCCAGCAGCTGCAGGAGCATTTGAATCATATCTGCTCCGAAAGCCCCTGAGCTCTGGGCGCAGCCTACCCTAGGCACGGACGAGTCGCCACCTCTGCCTTGTAATTACTCCTGTGCCAAGATTACTGCATCAGGCCGTTTGAGAGGGCAGCTAGAGATTCCCCTGGGTTTCAGCATGCTTTGAGATTAAGGGTCAGGTAACTCAGGTTCACACATTTTTTCCATTCTTAGAGGGAACTACAGGAAAAGTGTAACAAGAGTGATTTGCCCGAGGTATCTGAGCTCTATTATTTCTATAATACCTGATATTTCCATGTCTTACCCAGGGTCAGATTTGATCAGGTCGTTACGGCCTGACCTTGGCACATTCCAAGATTTTTTTTCCCCTATTATTATTATTTTCTTCGCTGCTGTTTAAAGAAATTCTCCATCCGCTTTAACAAACCGCACCATTAGTTGGACAAGTTGGACATATTTTAAGAGCTATGTGGCCAGGAGGGTTTTTCCAAAGTGCTCAGGTATCTGCTAGAAATGTTCCAGCAATGTAGCTGTCAACATGGAAAAATGCTAACAGCAAATGCTAACAGCAAATTTAGCCTGGAGAATTTAAGATATGCAGAGGGGAAGATATTAATTTTCTGATTCAGTGACGGAAGTCCTTGCTCACCCTCTCTCGCGCGGAAATGCTATTGAGTGAGAAACATTACCGGCTGCGACAAAACCATGTGGGATTTGCTCCTTTTCTTTCTTTGCTGTGGAAAATAGTGGGAAAGGAACGTAATGGGCCCAGACCGCTGCAGATCCCTGCAGCAGGATCTGACCATCTCCTGCACGGGGCTCCCACCGTGGGGGCCACCAGCCTGGGGCTGCGCAGGAGTGTGGGATGTGTGGGTGGGAAGCTCCTCCAGGCCCCCAGCTCAGCTCATCCACAAGCGAGCTGGGGTTCCCGGGCAGCGGGGAGCTGCACGCCTTCCCGAGCAGGGGATGGATGTGCTGCCATAGCTAGGTTTGTCCTGCAGCTAGCCACGGCGGCAGCAGACTCATCTCGTCTTGGGTCTTGTTTGCTCCCCTCCCTCCCCTGGCTCCCCGACATCATCACTCTCTGCAGGCTCACCATCTGCTGGAACTACTCTTCTGGGCATGGGGATGAAGAGGCTGATTTTTTTAGTTCTCCCAGTGGACTACCTCCAGGAAGGGCAAGGGGCTGAAACTGTAATTTAACCGAATTGCACCTCTGAGTTGGAAACTCAGACAGCCTTTATTGCTACATCCATTCTCCTTTATGATTTCAGCCTGGATCTCACAATGGTAAATACAGGTCCCAGTTCCTTTCCTTTTGGCCAAGGAAGTATTCTACCAGTAACAAGTTAATGTTATCAAATGTTACGACCTAGATCTTGATATTATTAGTATTAATATTGTTTTTATATATATAATTATGATAATAATTATTAATTTGGGCTCTTGCAGCATTGAAGGCCAAGCAAAACCTAACAGCATAAAACAACCGGTCGCTCTCCTGAGACCCCAGAGGTGCAACTGAACTCTGATTTACTGTCAGCATCCAGCCTGCAATTTTCCTCCTGATGAGTGCTTGGCTGTGCACCTAGGAGTTAGATGGAAGCCTACTCCGTGCATCTTTGCTGAGTTGCAAACACCGACTGTACTGTACACAGCTGCAGCAGATTTGGTGCGCTGTTCCGAGATCACAGAGTCAATGCAGGAGAGGCTTGCCAGCCCTTCAGAGCTGGAAGAGTCTGGTGTACTCCTTTTGTAGGCAAGGATTGTGACTCATCCTTTGGTCTAAGCCCATGCAAATTCATCTTGAAAATCACACCTAAATTTTGCATTAATTTCCCAATTGCATATTTGTCAGAGTGAAAAACTTACACACAGTGGTACGATCCAAGAAGCCCCCCGGGTCTGCCAAACAAAAAGCAATTTTCTACCTACAGAAAATGTCTGGAGAACATGCCTTACGAGGAGCAGCTGAGGGAAGTGGGGTGGTTTTAGCCTGGAGAAAAGGAGGCTGAGGGGAGACCTTATTGCTCTCTACAGCTCCCTGAAAGGAGGGTGTAGAGAGGAGGCAGCCGACTCTTCTCCTAAGGAACAAGAGATAGGACAAGAGGAAATGGCCTCAAGTTGTGCCAGAAGAGGTTTAGGATGGATATTAGGAAAAATTTCTTCACCGAAAGGGTTGTCAAGCATTGGAACAGGCTGCCCAGGAAGTGGTGAAGGTATTTAAAAGCCGTGTAGATGTGGTGCTGAGGGACATGCTTTAGGGGTGGACTTGGCAGTGTTAAGTTTATGGTGGGACTCAATGATCTTAAAGGTCTTTTCCAACCTAAATGATTCTAAGGCTACGGCCTGCTGTTTTCTGCTGTAACTTTGCTGGGAACAAGCAAGTGTGCTGGCCTCCAGGACCACCTGCAAGTGCATAAAACACGTTCACCAGTGACTAATGCAGGGTCTTTTCCCCAACAATGTCACTCAAACTAATAGAAGATATTAGCTGTCCCAACAAAACTCATTCTGCTTGCGTGATGAAGCCGTCACAGCTGCAACCACACAGCCATGACACTTTTCTTTGTGCTTCCAGGTGTAGCAGAGCCTGGTACCCCCTTGGATGCTGGCCATGGAGATGTGTTTTCTGGGACTAAGTGCATTTGTTGCAGTCACTGATGGTCCTGAACTCTGGTGTGGACAGGGTGTGTTTCCCAATGGATGGTCAGAGAGAGCAGCACAGCTCCCTGCTCTCCTCAGTCTCTCTAGGCATCCTCTCACAGCCTCTGCTGGTGGCAGACACGGGTGGGGATGCTGCGAGGCAGTTGCTCTCCTGTTCCGGAGCTGTAGGTCCTGGGGACTGCCGCTCTGTGCTACCCTGGTCTCTCACGTGTAGCTGCCACAGAGCTGGGCCAGGACACCCTTGTGCGTCCTTCAAGGTGGTACCAGTGAAGGGAAGCACTGAACTCAGGAGGCTGAGACACCACAATTAACGTGAATCAATTACAGCAATGATTCTGATTTCAAACCAGCTTCAAACTTAATTCTCATTGATTTTAGTTTTACCAGTTGATCACAGAGAGGCAGTGGGGTAGAAGCATTGTTGGTGAGATGAAATCAGTGTCCATCAAATGGATAGGGCCACAATAAATTACCAATTAACATCAGCAAGCTAAAAATGTCAGTGATTAACCAGAGAGAGTGCCAATGGGAGCTGGGAAATTGGAGTCGCAATAGCAGGGCAGCTAGTTATTAACGAGACGTGGCAGCAATCAGAACGGCCTTATTGTATCAAAGTACTCCCTCTCATGTGGATTGCGTTAGCTGACTTGTCAGTGGCATATTAAAAAAAAACCCCAAAACAAACAACCAAACTTCATTGTAGAGACCGAGAATTATAACAGACAAGGTACAAACACAATTGCTTCAGATATGACCTTATTTCAAGTTGCTGTTGTGACACATAAGCCTGCCTGTACTAGCCCGTGGAAGGAACCGACAGGCTTGGTTGTCACTGGAACCATCACGTCCTTAAAAAGGCTCAGATTTCTGTGTCCCAACGAGCTTATTTTCCATGGGAAACTGCGTTTAACCTCTTTTCTGGCTTGCTCCGGTAGGACAGGACCATGTTCATTTATACAGAAACTACCACGAGTGCTGCTTCTCTGTGAAGGTGCATTCAAGAAGGTGGCCAAAATTAGTGCCCATCAGCTGTACGGGAGAGCTTTCCCGGACGGGAGGTGCCAGCCCGCTCTCACTGGTGTTCCCAGCTCACCCGAGCCACAGATGGGTAATCCCTTCACGTTTCCCACGTGTGCTGCCATCCAGCAGCCCCTCCATCGCAAACCCATGGGACGAAGCGACGGCGAGGAAGAGCCACCGGGAATCCTTCTCCAGCTGCAATCAGAAACGCCCGCGTTGAGCTCTTCTCGCCAGACGCAGAGAGGCGGGGAATCCAACGTGGCCAATTTTCAGCTTTTCGCGTATTTCACTTTCTCTAATGTTTTAGGGCTTTCGCAGACAAAGGAGGGTCCACTCTGCTGGGAACAGCCCACCAGGGCTGGTAATTAGCACTGTGAGGAAGAGCATTTTTCTCTTACGGCGGGATTGGGATGATGTAATCAATTACTAGCAAAAAGGGTACATTAAATAATCGAGGTGAGAATTAAATAATCGAGGTGAGAAATGACTGAAGAGTGGGAAGGTCTTACACAAGCAGAGCAAGAGTTGCGCCAAGTCCAGACCTGACTGCTGGAAAACTGTTTAAGCAATTAAAACCCAGCAATGCAGCCTCTGCCTTTTTTTTTTCCTTTCTTTCTAATAGCAGATAATGGACTGAATGCCTCACAATCACCCACAACATTCAAGAGCTGCTGCGTTAAAGTGCTACAGAGAAGCCCCTTGCTGTGGAAAGGAGGTAGAGATGTTTTTAATCTCATCTGCCACGGGATTAGTGGGTTTTGCATCTCCCATCAGTCTCACTCAGGCTGATAGGCGAGCGCAGCAGCGTGAATAAGCACGCCCGACTCCCACCAGCAGCTGTGCCAGTTGGCTGCCAACCCCCACAGAGACACCTCCCGGAGCCACGTTTTTAAGCGAGGAGAAATCACGGTGCTCAACTGGAAAAAGGGCTCTGGAAAGGAGTGGGGGAAGGAAACGTCAGGTGGAGGAGCAGAGTGGGGACTGCCTCCTCGTGAAAGGCTGGCAAGGGGAGAGAGAGACACATAACAGGGAGGGACGGGGCTTGCTGGGCTTCTGATGGCGCTCACCTTGCCACGGCAGCTGGTGATGGTCAGCAGCCCATGGGAAATCAGAGTCACGTAGCCCTTTGGATGTGGTACGGCTTTGGGAGGAATAGATGAGCTCAAAGCTGTGTGCTGCAGGAGACAAGTGGGGAAGGAGAGCATCCAAGGCCCCAAGGCATGTGCTGTCCCTGTGGGCAGACGGGGCACTGCACCAAGATCTGCCCCGTGAGGACACGTAAGTCCCGTCACCTCAGCATCTACCTGCCTCCCTAGCGAACGGAAAATCTTCCTGTACGCAGACTGCCCAGAGAGCAAGAACACCATTTGGTCCAGCTTGCACGTGAAAAGGAACATTGCTGCCTCACCGTTGTTCCTTCCCTTCCAGGCCTTCCTCCAGAGCTCAGCTGCACACTGACCCAAGCAGCGGTTGTTGGACAGGTTCTCCTTTGGCTCACGGGGACCGGCCAGGGCGGGTGCAAACGGCCGCAGGAAGAAGCGAGAAACACACAGCTCAAATCGCGACCCAGACCTCAGTCTCCTGCGAATCGGTGATGGCCTTACGGATGCGCCTTCAGAGGAATGTGGCCCTTCACAAAGAAACAGTTTGACTTGGCATTAATCTAGGAACTAAGAGAGAAACCCCCTGCACATTTACTGTTGGATTTTTGCATTTAACTCCTGAAATTTAACTGCACAGAAGCGGGTTTTGGTTGCTTGCAGGCTTTTTAGATATAGCATGGAAACAGGCTTGCTTTCTCTTTAGGTTGTGATGCACTACCACGCGGTATGAACCAGAGCAGCTTCCCCCGTTCCTCACCCAGCTGTGTATCAGCGTCTTTCCCCTAACCGGGGCAGGACGTCAAACTCCCACACCTCTCTCAACAGCTGCCAAGACCACTGCTTCTAATAATACCCAGCCCTGAATTTTCGGTGGCAGATTTCAGGAGGATTTAATATTACAGCTCGGTTGTCAGATAAAGCTAAATCCTTAAACAAAAACTTCCTGCTGCCTCAAACCTTTCTGAAACACTCTCAGAAATGTGCACTATGTATTTTTCTCAGTATTTTTCATTACATGACGAAGTTACTCTGCCTCCCTGTGAGAGCAGGTAATGGGGATTTATTGTGTTTGGCGGCTATTAATAGTCATAACGTTATCACGCAGAGCACCATGAGCAGTCACAGTACATAACAACTGGAAAAACGGTGTAAATGGTGATATTTTAAATGACAAAACAGGGGTGCATAACTCCTAGCCGTAGCCTGGTTCAGTAGGAGAGAGCGGGCTAAATCAGAGGGGCCTTTTATCACTTCTCTCCTCTTTGATGCGGCACAGGTTTAAAGCTTGTTACAGTGATGGAAACCCTTTGCTAATTAAACCACTGTGAAGAGTTGCGCATGCTGTATTTCTGGTCCCTTTCCCAAGCAGGTTTTTAAACACATGGCAAGCTTTTCGCTCCTCCGTTCTCGTACCCAGTGAGGCTTTGCAGAGCGCCCCAAACGGGCTCAGCACTGGAGGTGATCTGCTCGGAGGTCTGCTTCCCCGGGCAGGTGAACGAGGAGAGAAACTGCAGTGACTATTTCCTGCTACGTGCAGACGGAGAAACACCAACGGGCCAATTTCCTAGAAGAAAGCTTTGCAGGCTCACTGTTCCTGAAGTCGTCACGTTTGTGGGGCTGTCAATAGGTGCCCAAATCATTACGACGTGACTTACTGCTACCAATCTTCTGGGCAGAAAGCATAGATAAGCTTCTGGCTTCAAGGCCAGATCGCTAAATTCAAAAGTTTTTACTGTTTAGTAAAATTATTCAGCACTGTTTTGACAGAAACACCGTTGGGTGAAGGTGATCCGAATGTCTCTGGCTGTAGCATACTCTACCAGGCTTTCCTTGTAATATGAGCAGAGACTTTTTGACGTACAATAGCTGTTTCAGACCCATGTGATACAGAAGCTGCATGCAGCAGTTCTGAATTTAAAATTTTATCAGAGCTTCTTAGGTCATTTTGGTAGTACTCGGGAACATTGCGTTTCCCTGAGAAGGGAAACCTTAAAATAAAAAATAAACTTACTACAAAATTGCCTTTTCAAAACTGTCTTTTAAATGAGTACTCCGGGAATTGCATTTGCATGCTGTTCCAGCCAGGAATATAAAGCAAGACAAAGCTCAAACTGGCAGTTTTCTACAAATAAGAAACGAGTTTGGACTGTCTTGCAGTATATTCTGAAGGAAAGAAGTCTGGTGCCACTTGGAAACCTCCAGTTGTCAGGACACTAACTCTTGATGTCTCTATAAACCCCCTCCCTCTTGGGAACTGCCGACAGCCGCCTCGCGACTTCTCCCCACCGGCGAGTCCCACCGCTCTTGGGGTTCTTCACGAGCAGGACATGTTTTGCTCCCTCACCTCCTCCCTGGGTTAAAGTCACATTTTCTCGGCCTCTTTCCAGACCAGCTTTTCTCAATTCTTGGCTGATTCTCTCAACTTCCTAGGGTTGTGTTTTGGGTTTTTTTTCTTCTTTCTCAAGAAAATAATCCCCTTGTGTGCGTAACTTTGGCTTGGCCACNTGTCAGGACACTAACTCTTGATGTCTCTATAAAACCCCCTCCCTCTTGGGAACTGCCGACAGCCGCCTCGCGACTTCTCCCCACCGGCGAGTCCCACCGCTCTTGGGGTTCTTCACGAGCAGGACATGTTTTGCTCCCTCACCTCCTCCCTGGGTTAAAGTCACATTTTCTCGGCCTCTTTCCAGACCAGCTTTTCTCAATTCTTGGCTGATTCTCTCAACTTCCTAGGGTTGTGTTTTGGGTTTTTTTTTCTTCTTTCTCAAGAAAATAATCCCCTTGTGTGCGTAACTTTGGCTTGGCCACTGGGGAAGCATTACTGTCTCCAGACAGATGTCAAGATTTACATTTCAGCCTGCCTTATTCTTGTGACAGAAGGATTCAGCCAAGTTTCAAAGCTTCCCCGAGAGCATTTGTGCAACCAATGGTGCACTCAAAGGAGAGCCTTCGGCCGGTCCACAGGGACCCTCTGCTGCGCTGAAGCTAACTCTGCTGAATAACAGTTAAGCATGATTTTTTTCAGCTTTTTGGCTGGTTTCAGCGACTTTGGGGGGCGCGATTCAAACACGACTGCAAGGACACTCTGTGTCTGAAGATGATTCATGTCTCAGCATATCTGCTGCTAAGCTGCTGAGAAATAAACTGGTGTTTGATGTTTCTTTTCCTCCTCAGTCACGGAGACTATTTTGGAGGGTAGGTAGGCTGCTCTGGTGGGCTTCACTGAGGTGTGTCTCCTTTGCTCCCCACATTGACTGAGTTGGGGTCTGTAGGTCACAAGTTCTGTCCTCAGTCCAAAATACTGCATGGGTGAAGGCCTTCAGGACAGAGTGGGTGTGCGCGGAAGCTTCTTGCAGAAACCATGGCATATTTTCAAAACTGTGGCCTCCTGGTGGGGCATGTCAGATTGCTCCCTGCTGGGTCAAAGAAAACACAGTCCTGTGGAAGAGCTGCGCTTTGGAAAGAGGGGTTTGGTGCTCTCTTTGAACTCATAGCAGCTTTGCCTTGAATGCCGTGTGGGTGCATAATGCTGCACGGAAGTTGGAGAGAAAGTGTCCAACTCCAAACACGGTTGCTCCTGCCCTCTTTGCCAGGGGAAGTCGTAAGTGCTGATCTGTGCTGCCTCTCACACAGCTGCCGCCAGCGCAGCCACTGAAGCCCACGCAGCATGGAGCTCCAGCAAGGTGCCGCGCTTCACTGCTTATTGCACTGTTTATGGAGACTGGAGGGCAAAATCACCAGCGGGTTTATACCCATGTGATATTCCTGCTCCAAGAGAAAGGTTGCACTAGAGACCAATGGAGATCCCTTCCCACCAGCACTGGGAGTCCACGAAACTAGGCCCATCACATGGGCCACAGAGGTGACCGGGATGGAGAGACCCCTGCACTTCCCTTCGTGTAGAGGCTGTGAGCAGCCCAGGCCTTGACACTGACACGCATGTCTCTTCTTTGTTGGTTGGAAATGCCTCCTCAGCTTGTCTCTTGCAAATGCTACATCTGTTGGGAAATGCTGCACAGTCAGAAAAGATACCCACCATGCCTGAATGGATTTCACCGGGGCTTGCGGCAACTTCACCGCAGAGCAAGGAGCACAATTTGACATATTGCAAGCTGATGGAAAAGCTCTCCAGGCAAAGCAGACCAGGGCAGAGGAGAAAAGAAGAGATGCTGAAAGGGCCTGGGGCTGTGGTGGAAGCACTGTTAGCTCCAGTGAACCACAACTGAAAAGGAAAGAGAGGACCAAACAGAGACTCTGGGTACAAATCCCCTCCAACACACCCCACGGAAACTTTCACCGTACACAAAGCCACCTACATCACTGCTTTCTGTGATCTCCTGTTGGTTATGAACAGCACTGCTTGGCCTGGGGTCTCTTTCAAACCTTTTCTCTTCCCGCTTTGAACTTTCTTAGCCCTGTGAACCAGACATTAGTCCACCCCAGGCCCTGCCATACATGTCCAGACCTTCTCCTCCCCTTCCCAGCAGCTGCCTTTCCTTTTTTTTTCCTTAGACCTACCCCACAGCTGTCTTTGAATACCAACCTTGGGGTCTGGTGTCAGCACCCTTTTCTGTCATCATTGCTGCCAAAGAGATTTTCCTCTGTCTCTGATTCAGGACTTTTTCTCATCTTGCATGGGGAAGAGGACAATTCAATCTCTGAGAGGACCCTGTACTACTTAACCTGTTACAAGGCACAAAACTGGGGGGATTTGGTTGGAAGTTGGAAGATTCTATTTGACTATCAGAAAAGCTGAAGATTTGGAGTCCAAAGGACGACCATGAAGATGCTCCAAGGGCTGGAGCCCCTCTGCTGTGAGGACAGGCAGAGAGAGTTGGGGTTGTTCAGCCTGGAGAAGAGAAGGCTCTGGGGAGACCTTAGAGCCCCTTCCAGTCCCTAAAGGGGCTCCAGGAAAGCTGGGGAGGGACTCTTCATCAGGGAGGGAAGTGATAGCACAAGCGGTAATGGTTTTTAACTGAAAAGGGGAGATTTAGATCCGATATTAGGAAGAAATTCTCTCCTGTGCGGGCGGTGATCCCCTGGCACAGGTTGCCCAGAGAAGCTGTGGCTGCCCCATCCCTGGAGGTGTTCAAGGCCAGGTTGGACAGGGCTTGGAGCAACCTGGGCTGGTGGGAGGTGCCCCTGCCCAGGGCAGGGGGGGTGGAACTCGATGGTCTTTAAGGTCCCTTCCAACCCAAACCATTCTGTGATTCTATGATTTTTAAGTAGGTCAAAAAATAGCTTTTAACGCTGCTGTGACCAGAGATAAAACAAGGCCAAACCAGGTTATTTCCATTAGCACTTTTCTATGGCCAGTAGCTTTCACTGTTTGTGTTTATAATTAGAGAAACTATGCAGATGACACTCTGCCATATCCCTGTGTTCACAATGGGGAAGGACACTGTGAGTACATAAAGCTGGGCTCCTAATTAACACTTGCTCCTGAGCATTGCGGGATTGTAGAAGAGCCGTCACTTACAAGGTGGCAGGCACCAAACCAGGGCCAGGATCTGCTGGGGGCACCCACTGAGTCAACACCTTCCCTGCAGCCGCTTTGCAAGGCACCAGGCACAGATCTCCCAGGAGCGGGGATGTGTTCCCACAGCCCCCCTCCTCCTCTGTTCCCCATCAGACGGTGGCTGCATCTGTATGGCAACGCACCAGCAACGCTGGCGGCCAAGAAAAGAGTTGCTAGGCAAATCAGAGCAGTGGGAGGATCGTCACATCCTGCAGCCACCTGGACTGCTGCGTGCAACTCCTCCAGCTCTCTCCCTCCAGGGCTCTCAGCCCCTCTTCTCCACCCCTCTGCTTCCCCTTATCTATTTTTTAGGGCAAATCGCTAACACTTTCATAAGTTTATTCTTTATGCTTCCCCACGGGACAGTCGGCACGTGCAGACAGTGAGCAGCAGCAACCTCCAGCACTCCAAGAAGACATCAGCTTTCCCTGGGCTGAAGTCAACCACACATCTATACGACACTGAGTTGATGAAAGGTGGGAGCAAATGCCCTGAGACCCAATTGTGAGACACAAAGCCCACCAGTATAGCCCTTCCCTGGAGGGGCTGTGTCCCATGTGCTCAGCAAGCTGGCGACACAGAAGTGGCACTGGCTCCTGGAGGTGCTGTCAAAGGAATAAAGCCCCTGCTGCCAGAGGAGAGCAAATTACTGCAGGGTTCAGCCACCAAAAGCTAAACTTGGGAGGATGCAGTATTTACAGTTAAGATCCTATTTTTTGCATTGTATTTTTTTAACAAAACCAGTGGTGCCAAGACCCCGGCTCCATCCCTGGCAACACCTAACCAAACCCAGGCAGGAGGGTTTCGTACAGTGCCATGCTCTCGCCCACCTGGGTGCCGGCCGCCCCTCCAGCTTGGAAAGGGCAGAGCCTGGTAGACCCTAGCACAGGCCGGCTGTAGCCCAGGCCAGGCCACGGTCCCATTCCCTCTCTGCCCCTGTGTGGGCTCTACTGGGGAGATGTGCTCGCAGTTGCATCCTCTCTGACGGGGAGTCAGGGATGTGGGGAAATCACAGCTGGTGTCAGAACGCGTGACGGGGAAAGGACACGTACGGATGGAAAACAGCCAGCCTGTTAGAAGAAGAGCGCCCTACGTTCAAACCGCTGTGACTCCTGCCCTGGGGACAGAAACCAAAAGGGGAGCCAGGGCAATTAAACCCCACTCACTGCAGAACAGCTCAACAGGGATCACATCCTGTCAATCCCGGCTTGTTTTTCGGTTTATTAGCGTGAACTCAGCCGAAGGGAGAGCTGGGAGATGCTGTAAGAGCAGCGGTAGGAGGTTATTTGTAGAACGCCAGCCAAAAAAGAAGAAAAGTTGTAGGAGGGGTTCGAAGGCTGGAAATGGACTTGTTTTTTCCAGGCATAGTCTGAAAATAGTCTCGGGGCTCAAGGTTATGAGAGGGGGCTGCAGACCAGAATAACACGCTTAGCTCCGAACGGACAGGTTTGAAACAAGGACACCCCACTAGATGAAGAAAAGCCTGCAAGAATAACGCATGTTTGCTTTGTGTTACGCGAAAACATTTGTTTTCCCTCCGTTCTTGGGTTATGGTGATTTTTTCCACAACATCCAAAATGCCCTTTGGAAACCGCACTTTCAAAAGTTTCAGAAGACTTTCAGCAATTTTCCGGCCTCACCTGGACAAGGTTCCAGCCTGACGGGGCCGATGCCAGAGCTGAGAGCAAGGAGATGTTGGGCTGGCTGGAAAGCCCTCCCTAACTATGTCGATCTGCAACCTGGACACAGAAATAGGAGAGATGAGGGGGAAGATCCATACGCTCCTTTAGACCAGCCGGAAATTTCCAGGAGGAAACGGACTGCCCAGCAACCGTGCTGCTCTGTGACTGCTGACACTGCCTACAACACACATAGCCCAGCAGTTCCCAATGCCAGAGAAGAGAAGAAAACACAATAGAGCCCTCCACAGTAATTTGTATTTTGCGAGATCCGAGATTATGTTTAGCGCTGTGGCTGACAGGGGGAGGGGGGAAAGAAAAAGCCCAAACAGCTTTAATAATAGATTTTGGAGGACTTTGAATTGCCAGAGACATTTTCTAGTGACAGTTTGTCTGAATCATATTTGGCACCGGCAATATACCACATCTTCTGTCATTCTGTTAATTACTTTATAGCCTTTTAAAAGAGCATTTTAAAAATTAATTAAGAGCACCTCTGATTTCAGACCAAGCATGAGAAAATAAAATATCCCCACTGTTGCATTTTAAGCGGCAGATTGTGCTGGTGCTGCAGATAAGCTTTGTGGAAAATCCAGCATGCCAACACCAGAACAACCCCCAAAGATAACTTAATTTTGTATCCTTAAATGGGCTTGGGAAGGGAAGTGTAACATTTTTAAATTTCAGGAGACAAAGGACCTCAGTTAACTAATTATGTTACCAGAAATCTGCACTAAATGGATTGGTTCCACTGTGCTGATTAAAGCTTGAAAAGAAAACAAGGCTCGGCTACAGCTGGCGGTACTCTGGTACAAATCGCTTGCAGAAGATTCCTTGTACGCAAACCGGAGGATGTGAACTCTGCAAGTCAGTAGAAATATCTAAGTTTCAGGATTTGCATTAGAGCTGAACAATTTTATTACTATTTTTTTTACCAGCTTATTTGATGAATTTACCTCTCTGCCCAACATCTGAACACTTCGTGGTGCCTAACAGTCACATTCAGGTGCAGATTTTGGGGTCGGTGGAACAGTGTTACCTGTTCCACACTTGAGGTGTGTGGCTTGGCCATAAGCGGTCAGCAGCATCTTGGTGGGGCTGGCGTGAGAGGGACCTAGGGAACGCGCTGAAAATCCACTGGGGATATATGGACAGGTGGACATGGTTATCTGCTGAATATGCATTTTTGCGCACCCAAAATGTGTGTGTGTGTGTGTGCACGCGTGTGTGATGGGGGGCTGCAAAGGGCCTAACAAGCATCTCAACATCTGAACGACTGGTCCAGCCTTATTCCATCTCACATGTAGATGCGACAACGGCACCAATTGCACCGATGATGAAGAAGGGGAAACGCGGAGGGGAAATCTCACGGGTTCACTGGGTAAATGTCTCACCCTTGACTCTGTTCGTGGCAGGTTGACCCAACACCAGTGAGGTGGGAGACTCTCTGCTGTCCTTGTGGCATCTCAGGGACAAGAGGCAGACTGGTCCAGAGCAGTGGGCACCTAGCCAGGCTCTGGCAGGCCTGTGTCTGCTCCTGATGCTGTTGTCCACCCCAGGCCGGGAGGCTTTCATCTGACCGTTCCCTAACTTCTAAACTAAGCAAACAGTGACCCCCTGGTTTGTAACCACACTGTTGTGAGGTTATTACCTTTCTTCAGAAGAAGACTGCCTGGCAGGAGCCACCTGCCCACCAAGAACACTCCTTGGTCAAAGGCGCCCGTGTCTCTTTGGGCCAAACAAACTAAACCAGGCTCGACAAACCTGTTTCAGACTACACAGGATTCAACCCAGATGCTAAAAGTACGTCCCTCCAGAGCAACCCTCGATGCCCACCTGCGCAAATCAAGCATTAATTAAAACCCGGGCCTGTGGCATCAGGAACACTTTTGTCCCAAAGGAGGAAGCCAAACAGCTGGGTTAAATTTAGGTCTGCCCTCAATCCGTCTGACCACCACACAGGGTCTGTGCATATTATATCACTGCTGATAGCTTAGATGAAATCAACCGCAGGTGAAATCAATGGCAACTCATTTTCAAACAGCCTACTTCCAAAGGTAACAACTTACTGAAAAGGGACAGCTATAGATTTCTTTCTTCTGGCCCTCTCAGCCAAGGCTGCCTCCCCTCCTTTCTCATGGGTGGAACCTATTAAGGCTCTTGACTTCCAAAATATATTCAATTCTTGACCAAGAACTGCTCAGCAGATGGGGAGAAGAAGAAAGAGAAATGGAAGTATCGTTTTTCCCTTTTCTGAAGGTGAGAATGTACCTGTCTGCTGTGCCCAACCCGCCGTTTACTCTGCAAGGAGCGAAAGGGCAGCTGGGTACCTCCGTCCTGAAAACACCTCCCAGCTAGCCGATGGGAGTTAGGGGAAATAGTTGCGTGTGCTAAATGAGAACATGCTTGATGGGAACATATAGTCACATACTTCATGTAAAGAAATTCTCCTCCACTCAAAGCCGCATACTCTTGACCTGATTGTGGTGGGATTCGAGATGCCTTTCTTTCCTGAGCTACTTTTCAAGCTGACCCTGCTTTGAGTGAGAGGTTGGACCAGAGATGCCCCAGAGATCCCTTCCTGCCTAAACCCTAGAATAGAAGTGTTTGTTTTCAACACTAGATTTTCAGTGCTGCAGGGCCTTTCCTTTGAAATTTCTCTGTATTGTGAGTAGAACCGAAGAGTATTTAAGTTATCTTGCTCAATCCACAATCTTTCCTTCTTCCCCAACCCCCTTCCCACCCCAGTAACATGGTTTTAACTTACCAAAAGTTGGTGACATTCACTTACAATAAGCTCAGTTTAGGGGGTTCAGAATCATCCATTAAAAAAAAAAAAATATTCAATTTTTCTGGCAAGCTTGAACAGACTGATGAACAACTCAGGGCGATTGCCTGCCCTGCTGCGGCACGGTACCGGCCGTAGGTTGGCCCCTGCGTATCTAGTCCTCTGTGGCCTCCACGGCTGTATGTAGCTGTTCCTCTGGGGGCACGACTAACGAGTCTTAATTGTGTTCGGGTGCCCAAAAGCGCAGTTAAAACAGTCTGCTCCTTCGGGCACAGGTCCTTCGGTCAAAGCTGCAGACGTGTTTCTGCCGCTGGGGGAATCTTCTGCGCAGCCTTCTCCCTTCAAACCAGAAGGCTGCACCTGCAGCACTGATGGAGAGGGGAGAGCAGATCCCATTACCGCTGGTACCAAGGGTACCTGGTTAGACCTGGCTGCGCAGTGCATTGATGACCACCTGGAGCAGGATCTCCTAAGCACTTCTCAGGCCCACCTTTTGACAGCTTATAAATGATAAACCTACAGGTCCCTTCGTTCCTTGGGTCTGTGGTAGCAGAGCCCAACACACGTGCGTGATCTTCCCTTCACAGGCTGCCATCGAAAGCTGCCACTGGTGTCACTCATAGTCACCACCTCACTAAAGATGCCTATTAGTTATTAATCTCTAATTGGCAGTGAATAGCAAGGAAAACAGAATGATTTCAGTTATTTTGCTTGTTTACCAGCAAATATTTGAGGAGAGCCACAAATAACCCCGCCACTGAGTCAAAACCCGCTCGTGATGTCACTGGAGGGCTCTACCTGTTCTGCTGCTGGCTATGAGTGTTTGCGAAACGAACGTGTGCAGGCTTAGCTAACAGCACTGCAGCAACGCTCTCGGTCAGACGGGGGGCTGGGGAGAAAACGGGGCAGTAATTTACAGAAAAAGCCGAGTATTTCTGCTCAAAAGCATCCACGCCGTGCTTGCGGCTGCTGCACTCTTACCTGAAGGCTTGATTGTCTGATGCAGTTTGGAGTCACGTCAGTTAACTATAAAGTTTAAATAATTGCTATATATAGAGAGCGCTGGAAGGTCTATCACAGGAAATGTTAATAAAAGCTCAGGATAGTCACCCCGCTTGTCTTTTCTGGTTGGATTTTAGGGTTTTTTTTGTGGGCTGTTGCTCTATGCAAGCCTTTCCCTGCATGACCTTGGCTCTCTGAATAAACAAGGTTAAAGCACGTAAATGAGAAGCTCTTCAAATTTAATGGGAGAATTGATCTCAGAAATTGTCGGAGACTTCCTGGTTGTCATAAAGCTGCCAGAAACATCTCTGGAGAGGCTCTTACCCTTTCCTTGTAGTTTGCACACAGTGACTCACATGATCCCATGTGGGCTCAGATGAAACGCAGTCAGCTGGGATTCTGCAGCGATACAGCTACAAGCTGAGGAAGAGAGCGGTGTCAGTTGGGTCTGTACCGCTTCAGCAGACGCACAGTTCCGGAGGCCCAGGACAGTGCTAAACACAAGACGAAATTTTTCAGGGCACCTAACAGATCTGGGGCCTCAGCTCTCATCACGGCACAAGGATTTGCGGATTCACAATACATGAATTGCCTCGAAATCGCAACCCCTCTTTGCTTATGGTTCGGAGGAGAAGCAGGGGCGGTCATCCCATTCACACTATCCTGCTCCCAGCCTCCTCCACTTGCAAAGAAGAGGAAGAGCAGGTGAAATGAGATGGAGAGAAGGGAAGATGGCCAGGGGAACCTTCACTTGTCATATGCAAGGAAAGACAGGTTCCTTATGAGGCTCTGAGAAGGAAGAGCCAGCTGGATCTGTCCTGCTGTCGTCATGTCCTTGGTGTCTCTCCATACACAACACACTCCGGTGAATTTAGGACGCAGACATGCTCATCTACCTTTCCGCCAAGGATCACGTCACAGTAGACTCTCATATGATGAAGTTGCTTAACTCTCAGCATAGAGATATATAACTTTTTTCCTCTTTTATGATCCAAGCCGAGCCCTGCTGCCATCAGAGCTGGAGCAACACGTGTCTGCCTCCTTTGTCTTCACTACCATGACTGATGTACACGAACCTTGGCTTTACTCTAGTGTCCTGCCAAAGAACATCGAGCCAGCTCTTGAGCTGAAGGTGGAAAGGACTTTGCAAAGAGCAAAGTAACCTGGAGTGAGAGTAACAGCCACCTGGGAGCCTGTAATAACTGGTCCCAGAGTAAACCCCGTGGGGATGGGGGTCCCAGCTGCCAGCAAGGCAGCAGAGAGCTGGTAGCCAGCCACACACTCCCGGGAATGATGCCCACAGGAATTAGAGGCAAAGCAGAAAATAAATGGCTGTTATACCCTGCGTTATGGGCATGAGACTGGGGACTCTGAGACAAGTGGGATGGGATGGGATGGGATGGGATGGGATGGGATTTTCCAGTTGTGGAGTTTCATCCTAACTCTACTGCTCCAAGGCGAAGGGCAAAACCCTACGCTGGGTGTTGAGCCCTTTTACGTCACAGCCCCTTCTGTCCTGGCAGACACTGTTTAAAGGGTTTACAGGTCACCCGAAGACTGTTCCCATAATGGCACATCTATGTACGTTATTACAGGCTCTGGGATTTCATGCAAATCCTTTTTGGATTGAAATACAGAGACAGTAAATGACTCATGGATACACCCTGGAGATGCTGGTTTTGGCTAGAGATGATGTTGTGCCTTGCGGGCAGAGGAAAACTTGCCGGTTGGCATTTGGATAGAAAGGAATAAGGCCAGAGAGTGGAAGAAGGGGGGACAGGTCTCCGTCCCCACAGTCTGGAGTTATTGAGGGAGGAAACGCTGCCTCTGTCTTCTGACTATTGCAGATTTCAGTGCATGAAATCTTGAGTCTCTGCTGAAACGGGAGCGCAGCAGCACAGTGCTCTCAGCCATGTTAACGCAGATTCCCTCACCATCGATTAGCTGTTCAGAACTGCTTTGATTTCAGGTAGATGTCACTTCATTGACCACTTGCAAATGTCGGATTGATTTAGCTACACTGCTCATTTATATATTTCTTTGCAGCACAAGTTAAAGCACTTGACAGTGCCTTTAGAGAAGCCACTGTGGAAACTGGAGAAATGACAGGAGTCAGACTGGAAGGTGAGGATCACTGCCTGGCAGGAAGCTGAGTGTCTCCTGTGAGTCACTGTGTGTGCTGAAGTGCCAGAGGTTTCAGTCTGGCAAGCGGGAAAGGCCAGCCGGCATGTGAGTCACCAGCCCTGATGCCGGATTCACAACACCACCTCGCAGGAGCCGGTACCATAAACTCCCCTGCAAGTCTGCGCAAAGCTTTTCCCATAGCCGTATTTTACATCCAAGCTTCAGAAAGCTGTGCTTGATGTCCCTTGGCGGAATAGTACTCAGCTCAAGGAACGAAGAGGCAAATATCTACTTGGAAAAAAATGGGTGGGAATGGCCCTACCTGAGTGCTTCCCTGGCTGGCTGCTTTCCACTCCTCCCCAGCCTTTGGCTGCCTCTCCACCACTTGTCATCTCTGCTCAGCGCTCTCTACTTGCCCAAGGATCCCAGTGGATCTCTTAGGAGTTTTGGACCAGGATTCAGCAGAAAACCTACTTGATACAAACAATTTGCTCTACCGGAGGAAGTATTAGAAATGCTGCTATGGTTTTAAAAGAACTTAAGTTATGACATGTTAAAAAAAAAAACCCAAAACAACCAAAAATGCAAAAAATGTTAACAGAGTTATGAAGAAGACGGCACCTCCCTCCCCAGTACTGCTCATCCCAAGAAATATGAATCAATATTCATCTAGCTTGACGTCCACTGCAAAGAAAGTACTGTCTGGAGAAAGTACGGTCTTCATTTACTTGTTTGTTTAGAAACAGTTTTGTCTATTCCCATCTCAATTTAATTTGCACTATATATATGTTGGAGCCCTCACCATCTACTTGAATCTGTAACTGAGTGGACATTAGAGGATTCCTTGGCCTGTCAGTCACATCTCCCATTGCAGGCACAGACAGCCTTCCACTCCCTGTGTTCAGGAGATGTCCTCCCTGAAAACAGATGTTGTGGCCATGTGGCTATGGAGGAGCCGCGCAGAACTGGACCTGGTGCACTGTTCCCAAGGTGCTGAGTTCAACACAACTTGGACATGTTGTTGAACTTCACCAAGTCACATTGTGGCACTCTTCACGCTCAGAACCACTGAGATTTCTCCTCCACATATACACACCAGAGAAGGCAGAGGGCACCACCAGCTCCCTATTACATTAGCAAGGTAATGTAGTAATTACTCCCAATAACTGCTCAAAGTGTATATGGCAGAACGGTTCTGTCTCACAAGAGCTTTTTCTGCATGTGACACATTTATGACCTCACTTTTCAAAAGAGGAAAGCAGCCTGGGAGAGGTTGAAAGCCTCACCACAACTGGTAGGCAGCATCAAGACTAGCCAGCCTCTTGTTTCTGGGATCTAAACCATCTTATGGGAATAAGCGTTGAGGAGTCTGCCCCTCTTTTTAACTGCATTCCTTCCCAAGCCTGCAGGCTGATTCCTCAGAGCAGCCGGTCATGATTGCACAGGGCTTCCAAAAGCCTGGATGGGTAGTAAGGAAGGGAACTAAGGAAGTGATCATCCCCCTTTATTGGGCTCTGGTGAGGCCCCACCTCGAGTGCTGTGTTCAGTTTGGGGCCCCTCATGACAAGACAGACATTGAGGTGCTGGAGTGTGTCCAGAGAAGGGCAACGGAGCTGGTGGGGGGTCTGGAGCACACGTCTGATGAGGAGCGGTTGAGGGACCTGGGGGTGTTCAGCCTGGAGAAAAGGAGGCTGAGGGGAGACCTTATCGCTCTCCACAGCTCCCTGAAAGGAGGGAGAAGTGAGCAGGGGTCGGGCTCTTCTCCCAAGGAACAGGTGATAGGACAAGAGGAAGTGGCCTCAACTTGTGCCAGGGGAGGTTCAGATTGGATTTTAGGAAAAAATTCTTAACTGAAAGGGTTATCAAGCATTGGAGCAGGCTGCCCAGGGAAGGGGCTGAGTCACCATCCCTGGAGGGATTTAAAAGTCGTGTAGATGTGATGCTGAGGGACATGGTTTAGTGGTAACTTGGCAGTGTTGGGTTAACAGTTGGACTTGATCTTAAAGGTCTCTTCCAACCAAAATGACTCTATGATTCTAAGTTCCAACCACCAGCAAACAAACCAGAGTTCATCTGTGCCTTGAGATACACGTCAACTGAAAGCACGTGACAATTGCCTTGGTCATCACTACACTACACTACATCGGTCATCACTACACTAGGTTAGTTCTCCTAGGCAGGCAGGATTTCCACCTTATTAGCTGGAAAAAATGCTGTTCAGCCAAGATTTCCACAATGAGGAATAACACAACAAAAACAAGCAGCCCTCACATTTGATAGCAACACATTAGAAAAAAAATCCATTTTTTACAAGGTGGAAGAAGATACTACACAAGAGGGTAAAAATCCCTTTGAAATCTCCTACTTGGACGCATAATCTGCTTGGTAAGCTATTTAAATCAGCACTTATAAGGTATGTGTCAGCCTCCAAAAATGCTAAGTACCTAATTAGAGGCTTTTGCACTGAATTGTAGCAGTGGCTATGTTTTGTGTTCCTTGCTCAGGCGCTCCTGTGCAGGAGAGCCAGGCAGTGGAGGAGGCAATGCTGATGGAAGCACAGTGGTCTCTGCAGACCTGCTCCAGAAGGGGAGGGCAGGGGGCTGTTCACCTCTGGGTCCCACCACACGGGTGCGGGCACCGGGTGGGTGCGGATAACCCTACTTCTCCCCAGTAAAGCCACACAGAGCCGAGCAAATGCCTGGAGTCGGGGCATCGGGGAGCGGAGCGCCAGTCGCTCTGCCAGCAGAGCTGAGCCAGAAAGCCCTAGCAGGAGAACAGGAGATAAATATACAGTATTCCACCACCTAGTCGTCACTGCAAGCATCAGAGGAACAAGGAAAGAAAGGAGAGCTTGGCCAAATCCAGAAAGCCCTTCCCATAGGAAATGCTCACATTTCTTATCTATTAAAATACCAAACCGGGTCCAAAGACAAATACTTCTTTTCACTCCCGACCTTGAACTTCAGACTCACTTGCACCAGAAATGTTGAAACTTCTTGAAAGACATTTACTTGAATGGAAAAAAAACTGTTATTTTTTCCTTCCCTGAAAAGGAAGTTTGCCTTGCTTCAACTGGTACTCAAACTTACCTTTTCACTCTTTCTCCTGCTAGGACAGTTATTGGGGAGGGAAATACCAGCTTGCCATGACGAGTCATGGCACTTCATCACCAGAAAGACCATCCTGTCTATGCCAACATAGCCCTAATACATCAAGCTATGGCAATGTGTAACCTTTTTGGAAAAAAATCCACTTTCTTCCCTTCTCTGGAGAAGAACGCAGATTGGTTTGAGTTGAAGATTAGAATCAGCTATAAAACACACCCATCTGCAAGGGAGTTTGAGATAATTTTTCTTCTTCATCTTAGATAACTGTCAGGACCATTAAGACGCTTTGCATTTTCGCTTGATAGGTATTTTTCTCTTTGCTGATTTCAACTCCTCATTTCAATAGGCTGCACTGCATATGGTCAGAGGGAAAGCAGTGGCGGTGTTAAGGCAGAGCTCGCTGGAAGCCCTGGGCTCCTGTGTTTTGAACTGCTAAGCTGAAAATGAACATCTGCTGCTGAAATGCTTTCACATTATTTTTTTAAATAGATTTCATTTCAAGAGGTTCCAAGCAACCAGCCTTTTTCAGCTGTAACGCAAGAAATATTTTTGAAAACAGCTGGGAATTGGCAAGATGATACAAAAGAAGGACATATTTAAGAATCACTAATCATTTATAATTAACTAGAGCTGTCACTGTGTTCAAAGACCCAATATTAGTTAAAAAAGACACACACACACACACAGAGTCTTATAATTAAATCATCTCTAAATATGCAAATCCAGGAGGTGAGTTGGCTATACCTCACTTACATTCTGTGCGTGGTTTAACAATACCCGTCTGCCAGCGGGAAACAGGTCGACCAAACCGCCCTGGAGAAGTGCAGGACTTTGCAAAGCACACAGTGACGGAGCAAAACTTGGGACTGGGAGTTCCACCTCGATCACACCACTGATACAGTCTCTAAGCTGCCAGAAGAGAGTGGGACCTGACCCAGCAGAAAGAGCTTCTGGCATTTTCTGGATTTTTTTTTTTCCCGTACAGGATATATCTAAAATTTTGAGAACTTCATTTCTCAAATAAAAAGTCCATATCTGTTTTTGGCTTTCAACCAGTCACAGAACCAGATGGAACACGATCACATTTTCAGTGAAATGTCCCCATTTTAAAAAAAGCAACAACAATGATAATAATTTGGGAAACAGGCTACCATCAATTCAACCACTTCCTTCCAGAGAAGCCCACTGGAGACTCTTAATCCCTCCTGTAAGTAGTGGGCAGCAATAAACCAAGGACTGGAAGCACAGAAAACTAATTAATAAACATGCTGCTGCATCTTCATTGTACCAGCAGAGAAAACAAGGAATGCCACGAACTTTGTATGTTGTGGACAGGCATGGGAAACTACACAAAACATGGGATGTGTGGAATACCACACGCTCAATTCAGTAGCAGTTAGTGGAAATTTCAGTTTCTGGTCAATTTAAAAGGCCTTTTGGCACATCTCACCTCCTCACTGTATTTTATGAGCCCAGAGAGATAACTGTCCTTGTGTCCAATTTGATTATTCCTCAGCATCCTTTCTGGGAGGATTTTCACCTAAACTTTCCCTATAAGAACTCCTCTTGTCTGGGACTTCCATTCTAGGCGGGTTCCCATCCCAAACAACAGGAGAACCCAAAACATCTCTGCGTTTGTGTCCTGGGCCCCTCCAGACAAGCCAGCTTCCTGTGTTCTCCAATCCGACTAGTCCCTTCTCATCCCTCCATTTAATTTAATCAGCAATAAGCTCATGTGGCCCAGGCTTGGTATTACTCCTCCTTACCAAGTTGAAAACAGGACTGTCTTTGATGGACCATTAGCTTCTCGGGAAAGAAACCTCTCAGCTCTACCATCCCCTTATCACTTTTTTTTCATTCCTGCATGTAGGATGTTTACATCTTCCACCACACCTGGCAGGACTCATGTCCTGAATAAGACCATTAAAGTATTTCCCAGAGCAGAACTGAAAGCAGCACCGCAGATATGTGATCTAGCAACACTAATGCAAAGGAAAAACAAAACAAAAAAAAAAGCAAACCATGGTACCTCTGATCTGAAACCGCTTCTGTGGCTGGAAACGGCAGGGGCCATGTCTAGATGTGAGCGTTCTGCAGTCAGTGCTGTAGACAGAAATCACAGAATCACAGGATGGTTTAGGTTGGAAGGGACCTTGAAGGCCATCCAGTCCCACCCCCTGCCCTGGGCAGGGACACCTCCCACCAGCCCAGGTTGCTCCAAGCCCCGTCCAGCCTGGCCTTGAACACCTCCAGGGATGGGGCAGCCACGGCTTCCAGGCAGAGCAGAAGAGCATGAGGCTGCGATGGCAATGGGCACTGCTGACTGCGCTGCCCCGACACACGCTGCTCACGCTGGCCTGTGGCTCCCTCCTGCTCCTGCGAGCGAAGGAAGCTCTTCCCTTTGCCGTGAGCTTGCAGGGGTTGGATGGGGGGTCCTACCCCTCCCAGCCCCTGCTGGTTGCAGCACAGTGACAGCCCTGGCAGCGCTGATGGGGGCCAAGTTTGCAAAAAGGCAACGGAGCGTGCTAGTTCTTAGCAATTACAGACCTGGTGGTGGGAGGGGGATCTCTGCAGGTCTCCGGTCCGATCTCTTGCTCAGAGCAGGACTACGTCCAGCACTAGGTCAGGCTGGTTGTTTCTTTGCCTTGGAAACCTCCAACGGCAGAGCTCTCACATGACTTAAGCCACACGCTGACGCTTTGCCGGTTGGGCCTAGAGAGGAAAGAGGAGTAGATAAAGCCTTTTGTACAGATACCACAGCAATCCGCCACAGAGCACAAGTCCTCCCCTCTTCCGTGTTGTCATGGAACCCCGTGGGGAAAAAAATCACAGCTGTTTTTATCTTCCCGGAAATCTGTGGTCTCATCTGCTGAAGAACTCGTTCACCCTCACCATGGCGAGTGTCTGCGTGTCGCGGCAGAGAGGGATGGCAGCCAGTCAGTCTCTGCACTGGCTGGCAGGGAGGGGGAGCGGGGAGTTGTCATCTCTGGCACGGCTCATCTAAATACGCAGAGCACGCACAGCAGAAGGAGAAGACTGCAAGTCTGGCTGTACGAACACCACTTAACAAGGAAGCAGCCATCGTAATGAGCCCGACAGCAAACCCCAAGCGCTGTCCCCCTTGCTCAAAGCGCAGTTTGTTGGTAGTTCCACTGCTTGGCTCTGCAGGGGCAGCGATCCTCGTCAGCGTTACCCAGCTCTGCCAGGCACCCCCACGCTGCCGTCCCGCTCGAAGGGACACCAAACAGCTCCCAGGCAGACAGACAAGCCGCGTGAATATTCCTTCTGCGCTCGCAAGAGGCGCAGGGACCCAAACCTTGTGCCCCCAAAATAGCGGGGGTCAGCCACCCCCTTTTAAGAGACAAATCAATTGCCAGAGAAGGATGCAGAAGATTTGTGCCAAAACAGGGCTAAGTCATCATTTGGAGCAGGAGAGGACTGTGTTATCCCACAACAGTCCTTGTTCTTACACAAGAAGCACGCTCTGCTTTTGCTGACCCTTTGTTTATTCACTTGCGTTTGAGAAATTCCAAAATTCCAATTAGTTGCAAACTGCACCAAGCCACAAGCTCCTTTTTTTTTTAAAAAAAAAAAAATAATTTAAATCCTGAGCTAAAGAAACCAGAACACCAGCAGGGTTTTGCAGACTCAGAAGGTACGAGCCTCTCTTTTTGAAGGGGCTTGATTTCCCAAGGAGGAATTCCTCCAATCTCTATCGCAGCAGTCCAAAACGGCGCATGGGCACATACTTCAGTTCACTCTGAGTGCAACTCTTTTTGAAACTGTCTTGCCTTGCATAAGGATCACTGCAGTCAAAGCCCAGGGTGTTTCCATGTGGCAATGTTACTTCAGTGTCTCAAGAGCTTGTGGTGGTCCTTCTCAGCACCCAGGTGTCTGCAAGCCCAACCTCTGAACTGACACCACGCATCAGCTCTGCCACTGGTATCGGGAAGACGGCACGTAATGGTAAATACGATCTGAACAAAACATCAGGGTCGGACAGAGGAATGGGAATATGTGCAACTCAACCCACAGCTCCCTTGTGGGCATACTGCTCAAGTTTTTCAGAAACAAAAAAAACCCAAAACAAAACAAAACAAAGGGAGAGGGAGAGAGAGAAAGGATTCCCCATTCCCCCAAATGACACATTTTGGAATATATTGCTTTATGCTGTTGTAAATCCAATATTCCATTAGAAAAGAGCTGACTTTAAAAAAAAATGTTATTGAACAATTCACCCTGAAATTCTGCAATTTCACTTAAAAGGCTGGGGAAAACAGCTCCTGTAACATGAAAATCAAGCAAAATTCCATTTCAACAGTGTCCCCTCGTGCTGTGCAAGTCCTAGAAAGCCCTCTGAAGTGCACCAATTTCCAGCTCAGCTTTAACGTCCCACATGTTGTCAAAATTCTGGAAACCAAGTAAGATGAAAAAATGACCAGGGCTGCACAGTGCCGTGGTTTGGCCTCGGCCGGCAACAAAGAACCCCGCGGCCGCTCGCTCGACTCCCACAGCCGTGGGCAAAAGAGGAAGAAAAAGGCAAAACTCGTGGGCTGAGATAAAGGCAGTTTAACAGAACAGCAAAGGGAAGAGAAAACAGTAACAGTAACACCGGTAACGGAATATATGAACGCGATTACAGTGCCACCGCTCACCGACCGGACCCGGACTGCCGCCATCTGCTCCCCCGGCTTGCTCCCCCCTAAAACCTGGGCATGGCTCCCCGGGGATGGAATACCCGTGTCCCCTGCCGGCTCCTTGGGGAAATTAACCCCATCCCTGCCGCAACCAGGACACACAGAAAGATGAGCAATAGGAGAACTGGGTAACTACTCTTGATATTGACAAGCTCCTGCAAATTTCAGGTGGTTTGCAGCCAAGCCCATCAGCTTGGTCTATCGTATTTGAGTCTGCTCTTCTTGTTACATCAGAGCAGAACAAAATTTGGCTGGCCAAGGTACTCATCTTAGGAAGAAGGCAAAAAGTAGTGTATGCCGTGCGTTTTGAAATGTGGGGCACTGCTGCCCCAAAATTCCCCTGCGCAGCCGGAAAAAGAATGGGAGTGCAGAAGATGGAGTCCTGCCCTGCCCAGGGAAGTCGTGGTGACAGGGGTGTTGCTGCCCATCTGATTTCTCCAAGCAGCTATCAGACCTTTTGGCAAATACAGGAGCAGAGCATTCTGAAGCAATATCCCAATCCAGGTTGGAAACAGCCCAGTTCAGGTTGCCCCGAGAAGCTGTGGCTGCCCCATCCCTGGAGGTGTTCAAGGCCGGGTTGGATGGGGCTTGGAGCAACCTGGGCTGGTGGGAGGTGCCCCTGCCCAGGGCAGGAGGGTGGAACTGGATGATCTTCAAGGTCCCTTCCAACCTAAACCATTCTATGATCCTGTCTACTCACAAACCAGCCCTCTTTGCAAAGATGAGTACATGACTGCCACCATAACCCTGCAGCCTCACCTGGAGCTCAGGGCTCTGAGCGTTAACATCACTGCTTTGACTCGTTGCTGACCTGCCTTTCAACACAAGAGAGATCAGAATGGCCTTTCTGCTGCATTTTATTCCTTTAACCCATGGACAAAAGATCATCATAGCCATGGGTGGAGAAAGTCAAAGAGATATTGGAGCTCCTGAATTTCCTCCTCCCTGATTTGTGGACACATCTTTCCAGCTTACTCTAACTATGAATGGGTTTGACACCACAGAGCAGAGAATGCAGAGGTGGCATCCGTGCCCTTGGCAGCCCCACCTGTGATCTCAACTTGTTCTGAGGTCCACGGAGCGAGTGGAGCTGGGTTCCTCTGAGAAGGACTGCACGCGTTTCTGGTGCTGCAGAAGTAACTGGTGTAAGGCTTGCCTCAGCTTGGCACTCTCAGACCTGTGCCCGAGTGGGATTTAAGGTTTCTTATTCTTACTTCTGTGGAGATGGCGCCATTTTCTGGGGAATAATGAACAGTCCAGGGGGCTGACAGCTTAGGGAGCAGCAGAGACCGTTAACCCTGTGGAATGCCAATCATCTGCTGCCTGCCAAGCACGTCAGTAGCTGGAAATAACTCCTAAACAGTGACTAGATTTGGGTTTGGCTTGGGTGGGTAATGCTGCTTTGACTGGACTTCCTTGGATCATTTGTAGAAAAACCGGGTGGGTTTTTTTTTTACCTCGGCTCCTCCTATTGATATCAAAATATCTATGATTGTAGCTCTGTAAATCATTTGGGTAGATGAATCCTGACCAGACAACGGGATAAACGAAACTGGACCTAAACCCGGGTACCAGGAACTTGAGTGGGCTGATTGCCCAAGAAACTCGGCTATACTGCATGAAATGTACATGTAGGTCAACTGGATGAATTATAACATGAAAACCACTCCTCTAGAAGCTGGGATGCCTGCTGCTGCTTGGAGACTGCGCCCACTGAGCCTGCACTGTAAAATTAAGAAACACTGTACCTTTAATTGAAGATGAGGATATTTTACACCAATCAACTTCAAGATAAGGAATTATAAGTGCCAGTTAAAGGTTGATAAACAACAAATATGTTAATTATGCTAATTTACAATGTATAACAACGACTGTTTCAGTGCTGGGTGTGCTAGCAACTGGGTGTGGAAAGCAGAAAGCAGAAAGATCACGATGACTTCCAAGCTTGGAGTGATGAAGTGGAGAGGGGCAGGGAGCTCAGCGGTGCAAATTGCACGGCTGTGTTTTAGGTGCACACCCCCTGCGGGAAGGGAGCTCAGTGCGGAGGAGGCAGGGAAGAGAAATCGTGCTGCATCAGTCTAGTGCAGTCACAGCGTCCAAGGCAGGCACGAACAAGGTGAGTGGGTCAAGCTCGTTACCGTCCACGTACACCTATTAGTGTCCCCGCACACGGACAGGAAGATTGCTTACAGCCCTCCGGTAAAGAGAAAGCTGCGTGGGGATGGCGCATGGGGATGGAAGCCCACTGCACACAGGAGATGAGAAGAGCTTGGTGCATGCAGCCTCGCAGAAGAGAGGTGAGGAGGAACTTCTGCCACTGTCTACGTTACTCCAGAAAGTACCAGCTCAGTGCGGTCTTGGGAAAGCCTTCCAGCGCGTGCAGGGAACAGGCGAAGGTTGTGCAGTGTTCAGCGGTGCCTAAGCAATTTACCAGCGGCAGAACACAACAACTATGCCACCAGTTGACTGGATGGCTGTGTTTCCGAGGCTGCAAATCATGCTGCATAGTCCTGCCTTGCACTGCCTAATCCCATCCCTCTGACCCACAGCGTGACACACGGTGCTGGGAAGGGTCTTTGGAAAACTCTGAGGGTAGACATCCCCCATATCGCTGGGTGCCTGCTCCTCCCTGGGGCGGGATTTTTTCTCACTGCCAAACCTGAACTGCCAGAAGCACCGTTTCTGTCTGTTACCCCATCATAATGTCTGTCACAACCATCCTCTCTGTAAAATCCTTTCAATAATAGGAGCTGCTCCCACGTTTGGGCTCCACCGGAGCAGAAAGGAATAAGGGTAGAGATAACCAGGTACCAACACCAAGAGAAACCTGTAGAATTACCATGTGGGTGCTGAGACAAAGCACAGCAGAAGAAATGCACAATGCCAATATCAAAAAAAAAATGTTTAAATTGTAAAGCTGTGCTCATTGTGGTTATGAATTTTCATTTCTTTATCCTTTTGCAGCATTCAAAGCGAAAAAAGATCACATTTTCCATCTGTTCCAGATAGTACACCTTCAAGAGTATGAATCATCATTTTCTCCACTTTCGGTTGCTCAGGACGAGATGTACATGTTCAAGGGACTCCCAAAAGTTTTCCTCATTTTCCCCCATCTGCAGGTTTGAAGGTTTTGGAGGGATTTTTGTTTGTTTACACGCTTGCTATCTGCTTTGTCAGAGGCATAACACAGCTAAGTTGCTTCTTCTTCTGATGTCTAATTTTTTTGAAGTTGAGGATATTGTAAAAGCTTGCATAGAGAGAGAGAGAAAAAAACAGGAAAATCCTACCCCAGGATCATCCATCTTCTAACATTCAGCAGAAAGATGTCAGATGTTGATAACTTTCAAAAGCAAAACTGAAACAGCAACATTCATTTCAATTCCCAACTTTTTTGGCAATTATTTCGTCTCAAAAAATCTACCTTTTGAAAAAGCTTTTTTGAAACTAACTCCGGTGTCTGAAAGGACATTTGTCATTTGAATCTATAGCCTCTTGTACCAAACCCATTTACCTCTGAAGTAGCTACAAAAGAAGTGAATCCTTACAAATGTGAAGAAAAGATTGCTCTGCCTATTATTAGTGCACATGTATTGTCAGCAAGAAAGCCATGAGCAAGGGTCAGAGCCTGTAACAGCCCTCTCTGGAGCAGGCATGCAAGGACTAGCATGAGGCTGGAAGCCAAAAAACAGGCCAGCTGAAAGCTGCTTTGCCCAAAGGGATGGACTGGCCTCGGAGAGCCACCCTGGATTCGCTCACTGAGTGACCGAGGAGATCAGAGCAAGCACAGCAGAATAACATTGCTAAATAAGAAGTATTGTCTTCTAATTATAGAATGGTTTGGGTTGGAAGGGACCTTGAAGATCATCTTGTTCCACCCCCCCTGCCCTGGGCAGGGACACCTCCCACCAGCCCAGGTTGCTCCAAGCCCCGTCCAACCTGGCCTTGAACACCTCCAGGGATGGGGCAGCCACAGCTTCTCGGGGCAACCTGCGCCAGGGGCTCACCACCCTCACAGCAAAGAATTTCCTCCCAATATCTAACCTAAATCTCCCCTCTTCCAGTTTGAAGCCATTACCACTCATCCTATCACTATGCCCTTGTAAAAAGTCCCTCTCCAGCTTTCTTGTAGGTGCCCTTCAGATACTGGAAGGGGCTCTAAGGTCTCCCCGGAGCCTTCTCTTCTCCAGGCTGAACACCCCCAACTCTCTCAGCCTGCCTTCACAGGGGAGGTGCTCCACCCAATTAATTATCCCATCTCAGAAATAATCTCTGCCAGAGTTTCAGGTTTTACAAGAGAAAGGAAAACCAGAAGTGACATTGATGGCCAACTTGCCAGCAGAGAGGGCACTATGTGAGCAGGTGACTACCTCAGCACCACAGTCTCTGAGGTCTGAGGGCTGCTGGAGCTGAGCTTACAGAGAACTTGGGTCTACGGCATCTCCTCACTGTTGTCACACTGGCCACACTGAGCTGCACCTTTTCCTTCATCTTAAAACAAAACGTGCAGGCCCTGAGGAACGGCAAGGCACTTTCATCACATTGAAAGCTGACTGATTTTTTAAAATTTTAATTACACCATTGATGTTTTGCAGGAACTAGGATCTAAGGCAGGATGATAGTGGTGGTCAGGTCTGCCTGACTTCTGCGTAGCCCGTGTTTTTGTCCACATCCTTCCAGATATCCAGGCCACCCGCTTTTCCTCTCCCATTTCCCTGCCTTATTACAGCTGCAGACCAGTGCTCCCATTTCATGCCATGCCTAGCGAAGAGGGCTTTCCACAAGCAATATGGCCATCAGAAGCTGTTTCCATCACATACAAAACTTGCTCCATGGGTTACAGACTATAGGCTGGAGTTTCCCACTAAGCCAAATGACAGATCTCCAGTTGTGACCCCAGCATTACCGGACGTGGGTTTGTGCATTTTCGTTGCTGTGGTTTTCTACGCCTTTCCCGATTTTCTTTTTTACAGAAATCATATGAGGTGGGATATGCTTTGTTAGACTATAAACAAGCTGACAATTTCCCATTAATTCAATTACCTGGTAATACTACAAACCTTTCCAGCTGCCGAAAAAGGAAGAAAAAACCCCAACCCTAAAGAAATAAACACCAGGACAAAAACAGTGAGGTGATATATGGTGTTTTCAGCTCCCTATGCAGAGGGAATTCTCATATTATTTATCGCGGCACTAGGTCCCCAGGCCCTCAGTGCTTTTTGTTTCTTACTAAACCAAAGAGTAGGACCGATCCCGTTTGACAGCTCTGCCCGTACAGCCTCGGCTGACGCACAGCAAATACCCTGCAACAAGAAATAAAGGCAGAAACAGGAGGCACGTAGTTGACAACTGACAACTGATCATCAGTTCAAACGTAATGACTGGAAGGTGTTTGGAAGAGAATTCACCAGGAATTGGTGTTCCCTTCTCTTTTTGTCCTTCTACTAATGCAGGAGGGGAGAGAAAATGGAAAAGAAGCTGGAGGGGAAGGAAAGAAAGAAGGAAGGTAAGAGAAATGCTATTTTGAAAATACTAATAATACTAATAATAAAGAAAACAAAAAGTTTAAAGAGATGAAAAAAATTGCATGGAAATCTTTGATTCATGAAGATATTCTCCCATGAAAATGCATTAAGGCACTGCTAGAAACCCTGACAAAGTATACCTTTTGAGAACAGAGCCAAACGGAGATATTGTCTCCATTATGTATGTCCTAAAAGCAACAGACTAAATGCAGCCTCTGCCGGGAAGTTACGTGCAGTGCTGTGCCATGACAGTTATCACGCATCCAGCTGCAGAGTTCCAGATTTGCTCCTCATAAATGATCCTACAGAACCAATTCCCCGCAAGCCGGAGTCCTTCATTGTCGTTACTATCTGGCGACACAGAGAGTCAACGTGCATATTTGCCTCTTTGAATAGGATCGCGTCATTCAATACATATCTAACATTCAATACGTTAATAATATTTCCTCCTGCTTTAAGTGGCAAACCCTATTTTTGCATTTCTTGCAGGTACTATTAAGTGCAGGGGCAGGCGCTTTTCCCTGCCCTCACCCCACCTCCCCCACGGCACTTATAGGGGGGTTCCGCTAACCTCGTGCAGGCAGGGCTGGCCCCGCACTCAGGTTCTAGAGCTCTCCGAGTTTCCAGGCATCAACCGGCTTGCAGGGAAGCTGCTCTGTAAACACCTGTGAGCCTACAGTAAATACGAGCTAATTTCCTTACTTTCACCCTGATCTCCAGCAATTTGGCTGTGCACCTCCCCACACAAGGATAATCCTGAAAAATCTGTCCTGCCTCCACAGTCCGAGCCAGCATCCAACTCCTCTGAGTTCGTGTTCATGGCATGGAGTATCAGTTATTAAATTTACAGAAGGCTTTTATTTGGCATTTCGCAAAATTGGCCTGAGCTAGAGTGTTTGGCTTTTTACTTTTCCCTGTGTTTGCCAGGGGCCGGATCTAAATACTGGCGTCCCTCTAACTTGCAAAATTTGTGAAGCACTTTCAGAGTGGCAGGGATGTTACTGCTCTGTAAACGCCAGATATCAAAGTATTCATTTTTATTCTCACTCCCCTTCTACTGTGCACAGTTCTGTACTTACAAAATAAGATTTTTCTCTCACTTACACTGATTGAAAAAGAGCTTATTCAAATCCTGAAGTATTTTTAGTGCCAGAAGTCACGTCCTTGGCAGGGCTTTATTAACGTCAGGTTCCCCAGCACGCATCAGCTCCTGTGGAAGACTACTATTGCGCACAATTTACCTGAGGANCGTGTTTTTGTCCACATCCTTCCAGATATCCAGGCCACCCGCTTTTCCTCTCCCATTTCATGCCATGCCTAGCGAAGAGGGCTTTCCACGAGCCATACGGCCATCAGAAGCTGTTTCCATCACATACAAAACTTGCTCCATGGGTTACAGACTATAGGCTGGAGTTTCCCACTAAGCCAAATGACAGATCTCCAGTTGTGACCCCAGCATTACAGGACGTGGGTTTGTGCATTTTCGTTGCTGTGGTTTTCTACGCCTTTCCCGATTTTCTTTTTTACAGAAATCATATGAGGTGGGATATGCTTTGTTAGACTATAAACAAGCTGACAATTTCCCATTAATTCAATTACCTGGTAATACTACAAGCCTTTCCAGCTGCCGAAAAAGAAAGAAAAAACCCCAACCCTAAAGAAATAAACACCAGGACAAAAACAGTGAGGTGATATATGGTGTTTTCAGCTCCCTATGCAGAGGGAATTCTCATATTATTTATCGCGGCACTAGGTCCCCAGGCCCTCAGTGCTTTTTGTTTCTTACTAAACCAAAGAGTAGGACCGATCCCGTTTGACAGCTCTGCCTGTACAGCCTCGGCTGACGCACAGCAAATACCCTGCAACAAGAAATAAAGGCAGAAACAGGAGGCACGTAGTTGACAACTGACAACTGAGCATCAGTTCAAACGTAATGACTGGAAGGTGTTTGGAAGAGAATTCACCAGGAATTGGCGTTCCCTTCTCTTTTTGTCCTTCTACTAATGCAGGAGGGGAGAGAAAATGGAAAAGAAGCTGGAGGGGAAGGAAAGAAAGAAGGAAGGTAAGAGAAATGCTATTTTGAAAATACTACTACTACTAATAAAGAAAACAAAAAGTTTAAAAAGATTAAAAAAAATGCATGGAAATCTTTGATTCATGAAGATATTCTCCCATGAAAATGCATTAAGGCACTGCTAGAAACCCTGACAAAGTATACCTTTTGAGAACAGAGCCAAACGGAGATATTGTCTCCACTATGTATGTCCTAAAAGCAACAGACTAAATGCAGCCTCTGCCGGGAAGTTACGTGCAGTGCTGTGCCATGACAGTTATCACGCATCCAGCTGCAGAGTTCCAGATTTGCTCCTCATAAATGATCCTACAGAACCAATTCCCCGCAAGCCGGAGTCCTTCATTGTCGTTACTATCTGGCGACACAGAGAGTCAACGTGCATATTTGCCTCTTTGAATAGGATTGTGTCATTCAATACATATCTAACATTCGATACGTTAATAATATTTCCTCCTGCTTTAAGTGGCAAACCCTATTTTTGCATTTCTTGCAGGTACTATTAAGTGCAGGGGCAGGCGCTTTTCCCTGCCCTCACCCCACCTCCCCCACGGCACTTATAGGGGGGTTCCGCTAACCTCGTGCAGGCAGGGCTGGCCCCGCACTCAGGTTCTAGAGCTCTCCGAGTTTCCAGGCATCAACCGGCTTGCAGGGAAGCTGCTCTGTAAACACCTGTGAGCCTACAGTAAATACGAGCTAATTTCCTTACTTTCACCCTGATCTCCAGCAATTTGGCGGTGCACCTCCCCACACAAGGATAATCCTGAAAAATCTGTCCTGCCTCCACAGTCCGAGCCAGCATCCAACTCCTCTGAGTTCGTGTTCATGGCATGGAGTATCAGTTATTAAATTTACAGAAGGCTTTTATTTGGCATTTCGCAAAATTGGCCTGAGCTAGAGTGTTTGGCTTTTTACTTTTCCCTGTGTTTGCCAGGGGCCGGATCTAAATACTGGCGTCCCTCTAACTTGCAAAATTTGTGAAGCACTTTCAGAGTGGCAGGGATGTTACTGCTCTGTAAACGCCAGATATCAAAGTATTCATTTTTATTCTCACTCCCCTTCTACTGTGCACAGTTCTGTACTTACAAAATAAGATTTTTCTCTCACTTACACTGATTGAAAAAGAGCTTATTCAAATCCTGAAGTATTTTTAGTGCCAGAAGTCACGTCCTTGGCAGGGCTTTATTAACGTCAGGTTCCCCAGCACGCATCAGCTCCTGTGGAAGACTACTATTGCGCACAATTTACCTGAGGAGTTTTGATCCTAAACCCCGGTGACCTCACTGGCAGACTAAAGGGCAACAGCAGTAATATCCTTCGATCATCTGGGTACTGGACTGCCAAAAGCACTCTTGCTCAACGTGAGAGGAGGGAAAACTATTAATGCTCTTCAGGAGATAGCCCCAAGATGTGATGGATGTGTGACTGGACCAAAATCTTCTTGATGGTGCACTTTAGAAGAACATCCAGCCACCACCATGAGCTGGAAGAGACACTTATCTTCCTCTTACTTGCTTCTTTGGTCTCTGTCTTACAGAAGCCCCACAAAATCAGAGACAACAGTGCTGTTTCACCAGCCCACCCCTGGAACAGAGCCTGACCCATTTGCTCAAGGCGCTCAAACGCTATGGGAGAGCCCACATTGAAGTAGGAGTTCAAATTCTCATCTGCTACCTTCAGCAGGTTGTTCTCTGCCCCTTGACTGTGGCTAGAACATGGGCAACCCAAGACCATCTAGCATCTAATAGCAGTTTCCCTGGTAGCAAAGTGTGCCCATGGCCTCCTATGCTTTCTCTGTGTACCTCCAAAAAGAGTCCAGATCTATTTCCTCTGTCCTCTCCTGTTAGGGAGCTGCAAGCACCAGGAGCTTCCCCTTCCCAGGCTGAACAAGCTCAGGTCCCTCCGCCTCTCCTCCCACACTGAGTGCTCCAGCCCTGACCATCTCAATGGCCTCTCCGGGACTTGACCAGTACATCAATGCCGGTCCTGCCCAATGCTGAGCACAGCCTCCGGATGTGGCCTGGCCAGTGCGCAACCTGTACACCAGGGTCCTCATCTCGTCTTCTACAAAGCTGCTTTCTAATCTGTTAGCCCTGGTTTGTCCCGCTTCCTGGGGTGGTTGGGTTCCAGCTGCAGGACTCGGCATTTGCTTTGGTTGAACTCCCTATAGTTCCTGCCAGCCCATTCCCATCCCATCCAGGTATCTCTGACTCAATCATGGTGTTAAATACAATCAACCCCAATACAGACCCTCTCAGAAACATCCCTTGTGAGCAACTGCCACTGAATTCAAGCTGTGGAGCCTGACAGGCTCTCTGAGCCTGATGGTCTGCTCAGGACCACTGCCCATACACTTGGCTAATGCCAGCGCAAATCAGTCTCATCTACCGTGACCCTGAACCTGTGCATACCCCTCCTCGTCAGTCACTTCAAACCAAAGAAAATGACCGGCTTTCTTGGCAAGAGTCCATTCTTTACCGGTAACTGGGAACTTCACAATGAGGGCACAAACGTATTGAGTGCATAATTGTGTGTTTGTTTCCGCATGCTCTCATACAAACCTAAAATCAATAGAAAATAAAAGTAGGAAATGACCATTCAAAGTTTTGCCCAATTTTTATCTGTAAATGAAAACTGTTAGAGTAGTACCACAGGAGACTTTTTTTTTTCCCCAAGAAGGTGAGCAGCCCTTCCATCTAAACAGTCTGACAAGCTTTGCTGTCGGGCACTAAGACAGGGAGAATCTTGCTTCCACATCTCCTCTTTTATGCGCTAACAGGAAAACATAGAAAAGTTGACATTTTTCTGACAAATCCTTAGAGTTAATCTGTTTTATTTTAGTCGCTGGCGTTGGAAAAATTGAATCCCCACCTACTCAGTTCTCGCTTATGCTATATTAATATTTTAAGATATTTCAAAATATGCCTGATTCCCAACCACAAACTGAAGAAAAAAGATGTCGGAAAGGAGGTTACAGATTTGAGCTCTCCTACGGTTAATTCTCCCACTCACACACCTGTGCCCCACAAGTTATTGAAAGGGTATCCCAGGGAGACTGAACGTATATCTAAAAAAAAACCAGAGAGAGCTTTCCATCCATTCAGGAAAACAAAAACAAAAAAAGCAAACGGGGAGAAAAACAAACGTAAGGAGAGGTGGTCCTCCTAGCGAGAACGTCTGAGAAGCTGTAAGGTAAAAACACCAGTGTAAGTTCTGGCACCTTTTCCTTCACAGGTTCTGTATTTGTTTCCTAATTGCAGTAGCTGCAATGTGTAATGCTGATTTGAGTTTATTTGACCAGAGCATTTAATTCAGCCATCATGCCTCCTGGATCCCACAAAGCATACAGCTTTTATCTACAGCTCAGAAGATGCAGCTCGGACAGCCTGGGGATGAGCAGTACGGAGAAGAGCTTGGGCTAACTTGAAAGGAAAACTGCCTCACCCAGCAACCCACGGATGTTGTCAAAACCCAGAATTTTACCATTTTGATTCACTGTTGAATGGTACATGCAAAAAAAAAAAAATGGTCTGAATAGCTTGTCTAAGGTGGATTTAGCAGCTGGTCCTATAAGCATCCTCAAAAGCCTTCATAGGCTGTAGATGCTGAGGATGATAAGGAACAACCCTTTTCAGTCTGTTTTCCAATGTGTGTCTGATGAGGGCAGGAGAGCAACCACATGGTTTGATGCTGGCACCCACCCTTAAATCCCCACTGCGGATCTCATATAACTTTTTGCCTGCATCTGTGTTGGAAGGGACATCTGGAGGCCTCCAGACCTACCTCGCCTTTGGAGCAGGAGGATCAGGTCTGTCATGGTTTTGTCTCGCCAAAGCTTGAAACCTCCCATGACTGGACAGCCCAGCACCTTACAAAGCACTATAGCCTCTCTAAACACCCAACATAATTTTCAAACAAGGAAGCTAAAAGCAACTGTGCCCTCAAAAGGCTGAAAGTGAGAGACCCCTACCCAAATAACCTCTTAGAGATCAGGATGCACGTCAATGTATCCAAGTGAATTCCTCCTTAATTTTTCACAGAACAGCCCAATGGATAAGTAGCCCAAGAGATGGGAAAGTGAAACATTACTTTTCAAGTGAGACTGGAGATTTTTTGCCAACCGCCTTCTCTATGGGAAGAATTGAGACGTGATTGTAACTGTACCTCTGGAAATCTTCCCAGGGCTTCTTTGAAAAAAAAATATTCAAAGAGATGAAGAAATTCTTTAGTGGCAGGTAGACTATTGAAAAGCTGTGTTGGGGGAGGGGCAAGGGAAGAAAAGGAGAGAAAAGCTTTGAAGGAAAGTTTAAAAAATATCAGAGATCATCGTTACAAGGAAAGAACACACCGAGTCCCAGATGTCTTTCTGTAGCATCTCCGTTTCTGGGTGACTCAGACCAAGAGGTTTGGCTGTCGAAAATCGAGCACACCTGTCCAATTATTTTACTAATTTCAAGGCCTGTCTGATAAATAAACATGCTCTGAGTTTAACAGATTTCACTAGAAATAACATATCCTACGTACCAGAAAGAGGTTCACGCTGTAAAACGGTAATGTCATGACCAAAGGGAAGATTGCTTAATTAGCTCGTTATTTTTCTCAAACGCAATGGAAAAAATGAGTTGACTGCAGTATTGCTGTGTCTGTGTTTCCAATAGTTACAAGACAAAAAATTTTTAAGTGGTGAAGACTTCTAGACTAATAGTTCTTTTCTTTTCTTTTCTTTTTTTAAATGACAGTTTATTTTACGCAGACCTTGAAAGCTACAAAACCCCTAAAACCAACTCTCAAAGTAAAGGAATGAGCCCTCCTAACTGCAGGGCAGAAGTCAGGAGGAAGAATGCTTTGCGGAGGAGGCAGTTTCCAGGGGGACCTTTCCAAGTGCTGAGCTCCTCTGTCCAGGGCCAGGTGAACCCTAGGAGCACCTCTGCCTGGCACGGTCCTTTGGCCGTGCCAGCGCCTCCAGAGAGCAACGTCAGCAGGACGCAGAGAGTTTCTTTGCTGTGGGCAACGGCTGCTTTCTGAAAGCTGGGACACGGCACGTGGTGCAGCAATGGCTGCGTTGCTCCAGCAGGTTTTATTTGGCTCCGGCAGGTGTTACCAGAATGAGTGCAATCTGTTCTCGGAGTGAGGAGATGCTTTCCATTAGAAGAATTGCCATTTCCTCCCACTCGTGAGGCTGCCTGCGTAGAGTGAGCTGTTAGCAACAGGGCATGGGATAGGAGCGGTTTCCCAGACTTCATATACCACGAGCCCCCTCCCCACTCCGGGGATGGGGTTGACATGACAGCTCCCATCCACTCACACTCCGAGATGTGCATTCTCCCTAGCTTCCTTTAATAACTCATCCAGATGGAGACAGTTAAAAATGAGCGTGGTTTAGCGATTCATTTATTTGTTTTTAAACCAGTGCAATCCCTACCTCATTGTTGGGAGAGTGATAAACATTTGAGAATGAGCCGAATGCCCTACAGCTGATAAAACTCAAATACAGCTTTTCTGGAGTCCACATTTGTGGTGCCATGGACACAAAATCAGGGTCTTCTTCTGCAGCCTAGAGCCCAACAGGCTGCCTCTGGCCTCTGAGGACGCTCAGCACAATGCCATGATGGAGAGGAGGGGAACCCTCATGCAGAAAGCTTGGGTAACTTGACCAATGGCACACAGAAAAGCTATGCCAGGGATGGGATATGACTTTTCCTGAGTGTCCCCTCTGAGGAAAGACACACCATTTTAGGCCCGGTCTTTGCGTAGTACCAGTTATGATGCTTAGGCCAGTCATTTTAAGGTATAACTCAGCTATTCCCATCTGCCTAAAGCATCTTCCCCAAATTGCCCTGAAGCTGGACTTGAAGGCACTCGTAAAGGACAATTTGTTACGCCCGCTAGGAGCTCACAGCAGTGCCTGCTCCTCCTCCTGGCCAGAAAGTGGGCTTTGCTTCTCATCTGAACTTTCCTGTCTTTCATTTCCAGACATTGTTTTTTGTTCAGGTTTTCTCCACCAGATTAATAAGGCCCTTAACACCTGCTATTTTCTCCCTATGAAGTTCTTATAGCTTGTAATCAAGCTACTTTTGGATCTTCTTCTCAAAAACCAGACTGAGCTCTTTAAGAATTACCGCAAAGTATCTTTTTTCCAGAACTGCGCCCCATCTTTCTGAAGTTGCCCTTAAAGAGCAACGTGTGCGCTGTGCAATCGTCCCTCACCCCAGAGAGCGGTCCCGTTCAGGACTCCCGTTAGGTAAAGGCACGACCAGGTTGCACAGTACTCCACGTTAATCGACCTCATTGCTGTGTTAGTGTCCAAGGGCTTCGACTCACCATCCCCTTTGGCTTTAACCTGCTGTGGTCGAAGGGCTCTTTTCTGTCCCTAGCTCTGTGCCCCAGCCCTCTGCCGTCGCAACAGCGAGGTGACCGCTTTAGCCGCGTCGGTCGTCAGCCCGGGGCACCGCCGTCAGCTCCGGCCCCACGCTGTGAATTTACACCCGGCGTACCACCCTGCCGCAGAGCCACCTCCACCAGAAAAACATTTTTGGACAAGGGTAGAGCAGCCACCACCTGTACGTTCCGTGTATCCTGAGGGTCAGGAATGCAGCAAATTATATCTGTATGAAAGATTAAAGCCTTCAGAGCTTTGGTTCAGCAGAGCAATTACATACGCATTTTACTTGTCGACACAAGGCTACTAAACAGAGCTCGAGCAGTTGGCAAAAGCTGAGCAGAGAAATCGTTGCTGAAACCCAATAAAATTCTCACGTAAGGTTTTTCCAAAACCCTGCAAGTTGATCAATGTATTTGATTTTTGGTCTCCTTTTTTTTCAAGGACGGGGAGAAATGTTTCAGAAAGCTGTCTCCCGGAGACCAGTCCCTCATTTAACAGGCAGGGCTGAGTGCAGGACAGGACGCTGTGGCAAAGCTGTCTGCCCAAAACACTCATGCAAGTTATTTATTTAGAAATGCAAGAAGCGACTGTAGTGAGCTCTCCCTTAGCGGTTAGGGGGCATTAAATATCTGAGAGAAGAGCAATGCTTTTTACTTTTCTTGACATTTAATACCATGGAAGGGTTACGAAGCTACAGCCAAGACCATGCTGAGCCCAAGGTGGTAGAGACATGGGAGACACCCCAGGGGACTCTCCTGGCACAAGAAAAGAAAGCCGAGACCAAACATATGCCTCGATATACAACCAAGGGTGGACTTTCATGCAAAAGGATTAACACAACAGAAACAAGTTTCCTTCCGTGCAGGCACTTTGGAAAGTACCCAGTCCTGAGTGCAGCGGTTCATCAGGAGAGCGTTGAAGGCCGTACTGGAGGAGGGACTGTGCGATCCCAGGCCCCGCTACAGCACGCGGGAGGGTTGATTGCACGGCCTTTGCAGCCAACACAAGGTCAAGACAACATGAAAGACAGCACTATCCACGCCATTAAGCTCTCTTCTACGCCAGTGTACTGCTGTCTGGGCAGCTAAAGCAGACACCACAGCTCCGACATTTGGCAGGACACTTTGAAGCCAACCAACCAGCCAAGAATGAGCAGAGAAAAAAGATTTGTTTCACCCAAAGCAGAACACTGGTCAATTACCGTATGAATCTTATAAATGGCTACTGAGACACTGGGAGCACCTGGATGGGAAGACCTGATTTAAAATCCAGTTTCCAGTCCAATCTGTACTTGGACCTTGGCTCTCCAAATACGAAAGATAGCTGTGCTGCCAGATAAACCTCATTATGGTCTATCTTCTGCCATAATTGAGTTTCTGCCTCATGATCCAACAGAGAAATGACTCAGCATCACTTATGGGAGGAAAGTGTTGTTTCTCTCTTCAGTCATTTCCTCCAGATCCTCTGTCTTGAAGAAAGAAAGAAAAAAAAAAAGGAATTTCTATTCTTGAGATCACTCCAATGTTTTAAAAATTAGTTTTGTGCTACGTCCAGGATAGTAGTCCAGGATATATCACATCCTTCCGAACAGAGACAAAACATCATGGGAGATACTACTTGGTGAGCGAGCCCAGAGAAAAGAATGTTGATATTATTGCTCTATCTTAATTTTCTACTTTTTGGCAAAACAGAAACATGCTGTGGGACATATTGGCTTTTTAAAGAGGTTGCAGTTTCCACCCCTCAGGAAGGCTGAACTATTCCCAGCCGGCTCTGCTCAGAGTAAAATTTATGGCCCTATACCTTTTCCACCTGGGTTGATCTATCATAGCTTTGCCTCTTTCTTGTCAATTAAAAACAGCTCTTATTTTATTATGCACATGTGTGGGGAGTAAAAGGGCTCTAACATCTAAGAAGTGTCATAAAAAAAAGAGAGAGAGATTGTAAACTCTACCAAATAATTTTTGTCTCTCCAAAGCAATACACAGCCCTCCACACATACACGTTTTTGCTTTGTTGTGTACACAAGCCTAATAATGACATTTTAATCTCTCGATTAAGAAACCTTTTTCTTCTCATCTGCAAAGAAAAGACCTTCGCCAAAGCATTTTGGAACCTTAAATATAAAGGTATAGGGAAAAGGGACATTTAATATTTTTCAGTAACATCTCAGCAGATGTTCTCTCTCGTTCCTGACGTTACCTGACTACTGTTCAAAAACCTGGATGAGATGTACCCATCCTTCCAGCCATACGCTGCCAGCCGCCAGTGGAAAGCACCATACAAACTGAATTCATCAGAACTGATCCTGTGTTCATGCTTTCACAGATATTTCATCCTTCCTCCAACTTGTCCACACTTCCCTCTCTCCCACTCCCTCCCCCTCCCAACAACAGTAAGCACAAAATGATAAGAAAGGAAGAAAAAAGCCCAAAAAACCCACCACAACACAACATATAAAACAACAGAGCAACTTAACTGGACCAGATGGCATCCACGAGAAACTGAAATACAAGCACGCATCAATTACTGCAATATTCAGCCCTCATAAACTTTCAACAAATATGTTCGCATAAACAAGATCCTACATTCTGCATCCTAATTAATTTTCACATTTGTACAAAACCTCTTCCAAGAACAAGAAAAAAATATTAAAGGAACACTTGCTCTAAGCATTTTTTTTCTCAAGTAACTGAAAGAAAATTCTAGTTTTTCTGTTTCAGGAGAATACTTGAAACCCCTTCTCAATTTTTGTAATGAATTTGAGGGAGGGCTGATTTTACCCACAGGTGCGGCTTTTCCTCTTGAAGGGGGTGCTAGGCACTTAGACGAGCATAAAATTTGCTTTTGCTTGGGTTTAAATGTGAGGGAAGGAAGGAAAAAGGGAACCTGAAGGCAACAGCAAGATCCCAAGCCAAACCGCAGAGGAAAAACAGAGTTTTTCAAATAGCTGAGTCTTCGACTCAGTAACTGAAATGAGGAGGTGGGGAGTGGGAAGACTTTCAGGATGAAATCTGGGCTATTCTGCGGATCGGAGTGATTTTGGCGAGGCTGAACGCAGCCTTTGCACTGGCATTGCCTCCTGCCCCAGCTTCAGCGACTGGCACGCTGCTGTCTGTGCGTAAACGGCATGGGATCAAAGCTTCAGCAAGTGTCACAGGCGGTCTTAAACTAGGAGAAGATTGTAAAACCGTTTGTGAAGACCTTAGGTTTTTTGCTCACCCTCAAAATAAATATATGTGCGTATATATATACTCACCTGTCCTATGGCTGGCTGAAAAGTGGAATCATTATTTTGCCGTTTAGAATAATTTAGCTATTATCTCTCAGCTGTCTGTTTTTAAGGCAACAAAATTCTCTATGAATGTCGCCCCTCCTCATCAAAGCTTTTCATTTGAGAAGTGCTCTGATATTTACAACAAATGCACACAAAAGGCCCTTCTGCCCATGGCCCGAGGAAAGGGGAAAAGGATTTGTTACCATCATGGAGGTGACCAGTCCTGGCCCCATCACCCCTCCTTCCAACAAGTGGGAGCAACCGCCCCAGCCCCGCAGCAGGGCTGGGCATGAGGTCCCACCCAGGACCTGGGCATCAGGGGATCAGTCTTCCCTGAGGGAAGTAGCTCAAGCAGCAGCATCTCCCACTTTTGGAGCCTCTCTTCCCATTCAAAGGCACCGCTGGTGGTCCTGCCCCAGTGCTTTTCCGCCCCCTGTTCAGTAGGGGGCTGGGGAGCTGCAACGGGCACGTCCCTGCACTGCCGATGGCCAAGACACACGCAAGCAGCGACGATGGGGAAGGACTTTCCCAGCTGACTCTGATATCCAGCCGAGGCGGATAAAAACGAACGACCTTGTGGTCTGGTTCAAAGCACACCGCCCTGGCATCTCCGAGCACAAAAGTGGCTCTTTCTCCGTCCTTGTGACCATTACCACTCAGTCTTTGTTTTACCTCACCAATTTAGAGCATTTTGTGGCTTTGCTGTGTGAATCGGATACAATGCATACCTGTGGGCTTTATGGCTGTGTAGGAGTTTGTAAAATTACATATTTCAGCTCCAATAAAGTCTTTTGTTACAGAAAAAGACCAAAGTAGAGCTAAGGGTTGTGAAAGAGACAATGGCTTCTATTTAACACAGCAGAAACACCATAAACTCTTGTTTTTAAAGAGATGGAAAATATGGGTACGTTGGTTCAGAGAAGGAATTGTCAGGCATGACCTGGCTGTCAAGGAAGATGAAAGAAGACAGGTACGCAGTGTTTCACGTGAGGGAGGCTGACAAAACCGGCATTATCATCCATCCCAAAATGCCATGTAAGTGACTGGACAACTGCGTTGCTCTAGGATAATTTAACCGAGGTGCTACTGGGCTCCACTTTAAACACTGTAGAAAGATGTTGGATTACGAGTTTCGATTTCTTTTTCCCCCTCCTTTTGTTTTTTCCCTGCCCTGACTGCCACCTGGATTCGCTCCGGTGCTAATGGTGCTACAGCCAAGTTCTAACACCAGGCCAAGCTTGCTGCAGGTTTTTTTTCCTCATACATGTGAGAATTCTTCCCAGAACACGCGGTTGGTGAGTTCCGCTCCCTGTCTAAGCTGCTGGCAGCCGTCTCGCTCAAGTTTGGCATCCCTACTTTGCAGCAATTTCTCTGACAGCAGGCTTGTCTTTTAATTATTTTTTTTTTCCTTTCCTGGTAGTTCTGCTTTTGCATATCTTGGGATACCTCCTCTGTGAGGCTCAGGGCACCAGTTCAAACAAGTACACTGGGGCACAGAATCCAGAGCAACCTACCGAGACTTTAATGGCTTCTCCGGAGAAAGACTGTTCCCAAAGATGTGACACTTTCCCGAAATAGGCAATAAATAAATAACCAACAACAACTCCAAACAAACAAACAAACCAACCCAAACCAACAAAACCCCAACAACTAAAGAAACACAAGGCAAAAGTCATTCAGATTTGAGTGACAGTGCTTACCGAGCTGCAGATCCAGCTCCTGTGAAGATGGAAACTCCCACCAGCCTCTAAAGGGCCAGGGCATAAAATTAACACGCAGTATTTTAGATGGAGAGAGGCAGAGAATAATCCAACCAATAGGTAGGGAGAGTCCAGAGGTGGCAACGTGTCCCACTGCTGAATCTACAGCGATGGGGACCACAGTTCCCTGGGAGATTTGCAATGGCCTACAGAGAGGTGCCCTCCCCCGGGTGGAATCCGTACTTAACCCAGCTGGTGTTCGGAAAACAGCGTCAGGCAGAGCTGTGCGAGCCAAGGGAAACCTCCCCCGGAACCAGGCCTTAAAAGACCAAACGTGCTCACTTGGAAGGAGATTAGAAACAAACGGCTATGTTTGTTGGCCGTGAAATGTCTCCTAAGCAATGGGTCTGTCCCAGAGGAGAGAAAGTTTTCTGAAAAGGGGGTGGGAGAGCAGCATATGGACAGGATTCAGTGGCTAGCCCTGGAGCAGGTCAGCGCCCCGGTCCTCAGCCCAGCCATGGCCAAGCACCCACCTGCATTGCACCGAGCTACACATCTGCCGGGTGCAAAGATCATGAGAAGCTGTACGTAGGGTGGGACTGTTATTTATTAATGCGAGGGTGTTGCCATGCATTCCTGTGAAAGACAAGGGGATCGGCAAAATGCCTTGTGGGCAAAAACACGGCAACTGCAGGGCGCAGATCAGACCTGCTGAGGAGCCAGGGCCCACATGGACAGGTTCTGCTTTCCTTGCCCATCCCCAGATGCCTCCAGAGATGCTCCCTCTCTCTGCAAAGCCTCTTCTTCAGATAGGGGTGCAGGGTTTGAATCTCTCCAGAGGAGACTCCACAGCCTCTCTGGGCAGCCTGTGCCAGTGCTCCGCCACCCTCAAAGTAAAGAAGTTTTTCCTCATGTTCAGATGGAATTTCCATGTTCCAGTTTGTGCCCATTGCCCCTTGTCCTGTCGCTGGGCACCACTGAAAAGAGTCTGTCCCCATCCTCTTGTCACCTGCCCTGTAGATATTGATAAGCATTGATGAGATCCCCTCTCAGCCTTCTCCTCTCCAGGCTGAACAGCCCCAAGGCTCTCAGCTGTCCCTCATCAGAGAGATGCTCCAGTCCCTTGATCATCTTCGTAGCCCTCCACTGGACTCTCTGTCTTTCTTGATCCGGAGAGCCCAGAACTGGACACATTACTCCAGATGTGGCCTCACCAGGGCAGAGCAGAGGGGGAGGACAACCTCCCTTGACCTTCTGGCTACACTCTTTTTAATGCACCCCAGGAGACCATTGGCCTTCTTGGCCACAAGGGCACATTGCTGGCTCATAGGCAACTTGTTGTCCATCAGGACTCCCAGGTCCATCTCTGCAGAGCTGCTTTCCAGCAGGTCAACCCCTAACCTGCACTGGTGCCTCCCCAGGGTTTCCTCTTCCAGCCTCTGTTCACAGCTGCCAGCACAGGGAATGGAGCTGCCAAGCTTTTGTCAAAGGCTCACGGGCAGCAAGCACTTTCTTCGCTCATCCTCTTGGCCAGTGCACCATGAATCTGCGGCTGCTCCAGTAACAACGAGCACATATCTTCAACAACAGAAAACTCAGCCCTGCAGCACCCTGATAGCTGCAGAAAGATATCAGTGGCCCTGATAGACCACACAGCTCAGGGCCCACAGCCACCAGTGTCAGGGCTACCTGTGCATTAGCTCCATTAACTTTCACACACGGACAGCTAACACATGATAGGTCTTACTGCCATGAGTATTTCTGGCAAGACAATGAAATAATTTCTTTCTCAGGTCAACGCCTCATCTTTACTTACCATCAAAGCTTTCATATCAACTGTTGTTTAATCCCAACAAGCTGTACCATACCTAGATCGCCTAGCACTGCAGGTGCGTGGTGGCAACCACCAGTAACACCAGAGCATGTAAATTTACTGTGCATATCAACGAGTGATGGAGAAATTTCTGCTCTCGATTGTGCTCAAGCATGTTAATGAAATTAGGCTTATAGCAAGGATTCAGCAGCGTTATAGGTATTTTGGCAGTGCTTGCAGTTAGGGTATTGGCTGTGCAGAAATCATCTCTCCCCATTTGACTACTCAACCAGTGTTATGGGGACATAGTAATTACAGCAATGAACAAAAAAATGGGGGACTTGCTTGAAGGCAAGTCTCATGAATTTTGGCGCAATACCTATTTGCAAGCATGTCTTTTCAGTGCAAGTGGCAGACTGTTCTGCACCATCACGCACTGGCACATGGTCCAAGCGGTGGCTCCTTTGGTGTCCAGGCAGCTCACAGGCTGTAGAAGACGCCACATCTTTCTAGCCAGTTGTGCCCAATGGATTGGTGTGGCCATATCCATACCTCTCCACCTTGGACTCCACAGCCAAAATTGGGGCTGTATCAGTTGGAAGCAACCCCAAGCATGAAGACAGAGCATGCCTTAAACACGCATACATCTGCTAGCCTTCAGGAGAGAGATGAGGGAGACTGCAACAGATGATGGTTGTCTGCAGATGTAGTTTCTCTGTAGCACACAGCCAAAAATGTTTGGTTTATGACAATGCAAGTGCTGCTTTTTGTAGGTTGGGGATCTCTTTGGAAAAGCCAAGCAGTAGAAATCTCTTTGGGAAAGCCAAGCCCAAACTGCTTGGAAAGGACCTGGGAATGATGTAACCTACATTTCTGGTGGGGCTTTTGGGGATAGAACTAAGAAAGAGGGACAATTACAGCCCACAGTGCCTTTGTTTCAACTCCCCTCATCCAAGCAGCATCAGTCAGAAAATGCTCTCTGCTTCTCACTTATTTGTCCTTTCAGTACCAAAACCTCCTGCTGGCTTCCACCTGATTTTGGTGGGATCTCTCATCCGTATGCCAAGGACAGGGACTGTAACACTTGAGTGTTGGTCCTCCATACACACGTGAGCAAGCCGGACTCCCTTCCTCCAAGACTGCGGTCTGAGCTCTCACAGTCCTGACACTCCTTTCCCAAGAACTTGCAAGACAAGCCATGGGAGAACAGAGAGATCCCTGCAATTTATGGCTTCCCCCTTGCTCTCCTCTCTTCTACCTGTAATGCATTACCTGAGCAAAGTTGCTCTCCATCTCTTCCCCATCCAAGATCTCAGGCATCCACTTTCCCTTTCCCAGCAGGACCACAGGGGTGCGGGGGACGGCACAACACACAGCTGGCACTCACAGAGCTCCCAGGCTCATTGCTTTCCAGGCAGAATTTAATGAAGGTTTAAGGTCTATGAATGTGGAACTGGGGATCCCAAAGCTACGGGGGACTTGGGATAGAGGCCCGCACAAGCAGACTGCAACAAGGACTGGCATTTAGTTGTGAGAAGGTTTTACTTCAGAATTACTTTTGCCGGTGCCTGGTAATAATTTGGAAAAGCACACTCATCTAGAGCCAGCCAATGCAATTAGAAATACAGGAAAAGCCTGATTGTTTTTCCATGCATGAAACATTAAGAAAATTAAGGCGTTTCTCTCCAGTCCAAGTATTGACTGTAATTATAGATAGCAGGCAGCCTTAGCTGCTATAAAATATTGAAGTGCTTTTATATTGCTACTGCTATAGTTTACTGTTTAGGGACAGGAGAAAGGTTGCCATTTAATGAAGTGCAGTTTCACAGAACGACGGAAAGGAGGCCCATTACTACATAATACTGCTGCCCTTTCCATTATTAGCCCGAAAGCACTTGCCAGATGAATAGAAACAGGTTTAAACTTGCTTTATTATTTCTATAATGTTAATTTGCCTTAAGCAGTTCGCCCTCTGGGTAATCTCTGCTTGAAAGAGAGATTCCTATCTGACAAAACCGTATTTAGCATATTTTAGTTTCTCAGAGTTTCAAGTGGCTCTCGTGGTGTGGCCAGGGCAGTCACGGGTCAGGGAAAATATGTCGTCCTGCGAGCGTTTCCTTACAGCGGGTCTCGTTCTGCAGCTGTTGGCATCAGGTGGTACCTAAGAATTCAACCACTGTCCAAAATCACTCTGCTGTCTCCTAGCTTTGCAGGTGAAAGCCAGCCTTGGAGACACTGGTGTACCTGTGACCCTGGACAAGTCAGATGGACTGGAAAACAGGTGACCAAGGGCACCTGAGGGCACCTGAGGACACAGACCCCAAAAGTCTCTGCAGTCTGACTTTCCTAGCTGTGAAACAGTGCCTCTTTATTTCGTACCTATGAATGAGAGGTACGTTGTTAAAGAACATGGGCTGCTTAGAGGCAAATGATGACAGTCCGGTCACAGAGCACAGGCAGGGATTACTAATACTGAGAGCAGGTGAAATTGCCAAGAAGGGTTGTCAAGTTCTCCTGCGCGTTTAAAAGATGGGTAGGTGCTGAGGGAGATGGTTTAGTGGTGGTTTTGGCAGTGTTAGCTGAATGGTTGGACTGGATGGTCTTAAAGGTCCCTTCCAACGCAGACGATTCTATGTTACAGCAGGGCATGGGCATGACCAAGGAACTGCTGGGCTGAGCAGGTTTTGTCAGACACCCCCCCAACCAACAAAACATCAAAACCAACAAACAAAGCAAAAAGAAAGAAAGAAAGAAGCAAATTAAAAAGCAAGCAAGCAAAAACTCCACTAAAAAAATCATTTACTCAAACTCAAAAGCTACCAACAAGTATGTTTCACTTTTAGAAGGCACCAAACATGGCACAAGGCCCTTCAGCCCTGCCCAAGACGACTCAACCATAGTGTGCAGCGCTTTCCTGAACCTGCCACCCTGAGCAGTGGTTCCCTTCGAGAAAAGACTGGGCAGTTTTCCCTCTCTTGTTCAGAGCTGGGGGCAAAAGGAGACTGGCGGCCATCTCCTCTTCCCTGGGGAGGGATCCAGCAAACGCCTGGCACTCATGACCTACACCTACGTGGTGCAGAGACAAGAGAAGCTTAGTAGGATGGTCCTAGTGTCCTAGCAGTGAAGTAGACTAAATGTGACACTCACCAGGTTGCCACAGCCGCCATGTAAAGAAATGTGACGGTTTTCTGGCACAGAGATGGGCACGGGATTCCCTGCAGGAATGCCAGCCCCAAGGGGACCGAGCCAAGCGGTGCGCGGCAGGGCCCAGCGAGCATCCCACTTGTGTATTCAGATCACGCCGTTTCACTACGTTGCGCTCCACTGAGTTGCCTAAGTATTTTTTACTTCTTTAGCTCACAGCAGGACTTCAAATTTAAAATGAAAGCGCCAGCTAAAATCCCTCAGAAGCAGTGCCTGCAGTTGTACCTTACTGCAGCTTTGTGTCCAAACTGTTAGAAAAAGTAAAGGTCGGCCTCTGGAGTTCAGCACTTTCAGAGCCTATCAGAGAAAGCTGCCTAGGCTGAGGTTAAACCTGAATATAATTCATACCAAGCCTCGAAGGAATGAACCCAGATACTAGAGTAGACTAAAGCAGTATTTAGTTATAGGATACCTTTGCTGACAGATTATCTCGGAGAGATAAGACCTGGCTACAGTTGTGGGTTTTGCTCTACTAAAATTATTACAGAGAGTCATATGCAAAAGCAGAAGGCGTCACTAATACCCTTTGATTAGCAGGATTAAAGAACTGTTCTTACAACACAAGGCCTCGTTATCTCTTTTGTACTCGCAGCCTCCTGCAATAAGTAAAACAGACAGCTCGCCAAATCGAAGTGAGATTCACCTCATTCATGCGTGCACTTGACACACAGCAGACGTATACCCCGAGGGCTCTTCAGGGCACTGTCTTCCACTGTTTCAACATTCCACTTACCTTATTCGGGCAGCAGTTACCTTAACCAGTAAAAGGCTCCAAAATCTCTCCATCAGAACAGTCCAGCCCAACAACCATCTTACACAAGCATCCTCTTGCAAATGACATCCTAATTGCTCAGTCAATACACACCTCAACACAACCAATTAACACATCTCAAGCCTTTATTTCCTTGTGATCCAATTAACAAAACCTAAAGGCTATTTCTTTGTCAGGAGAAAATCGCTGCTATTTCCCTTTTTGNTAAAAAAATCACAGGTGGCCACAGGTCTGAGGGGTACGGTTTCTCCCTGCTGCTCGACGTGCCAGATGATCTTTATCAGGTCAACAGCCCGGAGTGTGGGGTGGTCTGCAGCCCAGTTGATTTAAAAGGGTAAAAAAAGCTAAGCTTGTGCTGGGAAAGTCATTATAAGTAAAACTCTGTAAGTCTCAAAAAGTCTCTGCAATACAGAGATTAATGGTTTCGGCAAAATTCACGGTTTTAGGGAGTGGAACTTACAGACCTTACAAGCACAGGGACGTGCCAGCTTTCAGCCTGGTAAGAAAATGACCGAAGGACAGAAAGGTCTGGTGAGAAGGGCCAGCCCACACATCTATGAGCCTTGTGAACAGTTTTACGCCCCGTCCCTGGGCCTTTTTCACCAGGACTTTGGAAAAGTTCTTCCTCTTTTCTGCTGCATGTGATGTCGGTATCTTCCCGACTTTGAAGAGTCCAAGGACCCTTTTTGAGAAGTTAGCCAAAGCCTTTGCTGTGCCCTTCTTACAAACCTCCAGTGACCTGGTGGACCAACACCTCTGCCCAGATTTCTTTCCGGAAGAAAGGCCATGAGCATCCAGAGCAGTAAACCAAGTTGATTTACAAATATGTTGGCCCAAAAGGGAGGGAGAGAATTATTTCTTGAAGATTATCTTCTGGATGGAAAGCAGTTGCCAGAACAACTGGGTTTGCCACAGAAAGAGTTAACTTTTGAAGCAATCATCTTTCCTGTAACCAGCAGATATTCTGTAGTTGTCAAGAAAAAAAAACTACCACCCTCTGAAATATCAAAAACATTAATAAAATAATTTCCACACTCCATTAGGGATGTAGCCATGGTAAATAATGAGTTTATTTTGTTTTCTCCTACTGGCAAATTGCCTTTTAAATTTTAATCACTTCTCTAAAGCAGCTGCCAGAGTTCTTTTTTTTTCTATAATGCATTTATGTACTGTATATTAATTTCATTGCCAGTTTTGATACATATAAAATGGCATTGCATTAAAAATATAAATAAAGCACAGTGGCACGCCTGCTGGAGTACAAAACGCAGCAATGATTTCATCAGTACATCAAAGGAGATCTCAGAGTGCTCTCCTTCCTAGCAAGCATCTCTCCTGAGAAACCGAGGCAGAGTTAGTCAGAGCTGAGCACGAGGAAAAAGTTTCTGTGCTGGACTTCAAATACATTGTGAAACACAATAAACAGAATTTTCTACTCCAGAAAGATCTCATGTTGTGCTTTGGGGAATAAAAGACACATTGATGTGCAGAAATGTTGAAAACCTGCATGAAAGATTACGTTTACCCCTCTGCTCCATAACAGATGGTTTAGTTGCCTTTCTAAAGCACAGCACAAAAGTGGACACTTTTCTGGGTAGCTTGCCTGGTAAATCCACCCATGGGCACGTCCTCAGGGCAGCTGAGTAGTTATAAATACTGGCATCACCGGAATTCGGGTCCTCGATGTTTTATTTATTGTCACAAATCCAGCTTGCAGCAGACAGTGCGAAGAAAGAAGCTCATACATGGGGATGGAGACACGTAACTGTTCGAACAGCTTTCCAAAGCACGCCAGTGAGCGCCCACCCCCGATGCCCCCAGGGCAGCAGCTCAGCAGGTACCGGCTTGCCCAGGGACACGGTGCCCAGGGACACGGTGCCCAGGGACACGGTAGGTAGCGCAGGCACACACAGGGGGCATTTGGAAGGCAGCGTTTGGGCACAGAACAAGGCAGGTCTGCAGAGGCACATGGCTTAATTGAAAATTGCACCTTTTTCTTAGATTGCTTTTGGCGATTTACACATGCCAAGGAAGAGGCTGATTTTGACAAAAAAAAAAAAAAGCTTTACCACTTCTACATTGATAGAAACTGCAAAATCTAGAGATTTTTGAGCATCCAACTTCAAAGACAGAAATAGGTTGCCTCCACGAATGTGCCAGGGTTGGATGGGACCCGAGACTCTTGCAGCCCTCCGTTACAGATGCTGGCTCAGCGTGTTTGCCCACCCTGGGCACAGCTTCCTAAATCTGCCATGCTTTGGCTGTCAGTCTTTGCAGGACCACGTGCACTGAGTGTGTTTTCTGGTCCAGCGTGAGCTCACCGAGTGGCACACTCTCCTCCTGGCCCCCGGGCTAAATCACACAGACATGCCTTCCTTGTGGACTTCCCAGCACGAAGTATTTGTACGCTGCAGGACGAACCCTCCTCAGACAGCGCTGAAAACCTCACAGGGCTGTACAAGGAATGGCAAACGTGCTACAGCTCTAATTCCTTCCCCAGGCAAATGGCAGAATAGCTCAACAATAAAAAACAAAAAAAAAAATCAGGAACAGATTTAAGGAAAGAGGAAAGGAAGACCCCCCACGTCTCCAGGCAGTATTGTAAAACTAAATACACTGCTGCTGAAGAAGATTTTGGAAACTCTTGTTGTGTAGTCAACCAAAATCTGCGGAAACATCTCTCCATTCGAGAACAGCTTCTCCTAACGACAGCAAACACTTGCATCTAACAGCCCTACCCACCCCCCCAAGAGGCCTCTGCTTACTGCAAATGGTGACAGGCGGGTGTATTTGGGGAACAAAGGGAAGCCAGGGCCACCGGAGCTCCCAGATAAGCAACTTGCCCTGATGAGAGGGGAAACAGCAGCACATGGAAAATCTCCTTATGGAAGAGGGTGCAAGTGACGCTTGTCTGAACAGAAGAGGACAAGGAAAAGAGATAAAGCAAAAATGTAAGGAAGCTCTGAGTGGGAAAAGAGTGGGGGTGAAGGAGAAAGCATCTGTACGCAATTTTCCATATAGTATCTTCAGCTGCCCAGCATCTGGGAGCCTGGACAGAGTCCTCCACGTCTGACAGCCAACAAAGGATTGTCAGTGTATGACACTGCCACAGTAACAACAGCAGCGTTAAGACCCGAGGTACTGCCACTCAGACTCCCAAGTCTGGGGTTGCAAGGACCCACCGAGGTGAAAGCAGTTGGGAAAAGAGCCTGTCCCACTATGGAAGTACTCCCGCAACCCCTGAGCAGAAGGATTCTTGCCCACCCACTGGAGTCGAAGCAGGATTTTCCTCTGAGATAGTGCAGTAACAACAGAGAGCTCTCACAGCCTCTGCACCCCAGCAGCCCCGGTGCACCGCTCATCCGAGCCCCCGGAGAACCACTGCTGCTCTGCTGTTGGGCAAGGCAAGACCAACAAGTAGAGGCAAGTTTCACAGTTGAGTCACTCTGTTCGGTGGTTCCCGACCTTGGTGTGGTGTCTGAAGGAGATGCCAGTGTGTGCCCCTCTTCATGCTGTCCTTTCTTTCCTGGTTCTCCAGGCTTAGACCTGGAGACTCCCATGCACAGACTCCCATGCACAGACTCCAATGCTCTGCCCAAGGGATACAAGCAAGACTGGGGAAGCTCCATAAAACCAAAACCTCTGCCCAACGGGATCGGCCTGGTAGAGAACTGGAGCGTCCACATCTGCCCAAGGCCAGGATGGTGTTTGCTACCAGCACATCTGTCTGGGGCACATCCCACCTTCTTTCACCAGCAGGCAGTCTCATTTTCTTTAAGGGCAGGAACAAAATCCCATTAACACTTTTCTCTGATAAGTCTGATAGATAAGATGCACAGAAGCTCTGCTTCAAGAAACATTGGACATCTCCACTCCAACCTCCCACTGGAAGCAGGACTATCACAAGGACAGGGCCGGCCAGCTCCAGCTTTGGAGGGAGCCACGATGGAGGGAGCTCTCCCAGACGAGGGAGGAACTCTCCTTCCAAAGTAGCTTTTAAGTGATTAGTCTGTCTGGGTCGTGTTTGTCTCCTGGACTGATTTCCTACTGTCATACCCTCCCAGAGAACCTCTCCACTGCTCGGCTTTCCTCTTTCAGGGCTTGCCTGGTCCCAGTTTGGCCAGGCACAGCGTCCCAGTCCCCAGCAGCACCAGTGGATTTGGGTCAGGCACTAACCCCGTTCTGTCTCACACCATCTCTCTTCCTTAGTCACCTTCAGTCTCCCTATGACTCTCCTCCTCCTGCAATCCATTACGTTTTCCCCAAACTTTTTCCTACAATTTTTTTTTTTTAAACTGGAATGTTCGTTATTCCTACTACCCTGGAAAAAAAACCCAAACCAAACCAACCAACCAACATCACAGGAAACTACTTCCACGTAAGACAAAGGGTAAAGCAAAGCAAAACAAAACAAGCAAAACTTTGCATCTTTACATTTAACTAATAAAAGCAGAACAAAAATGCAGGCAGAGAGTCCAGCTTGAAAGAAGCTTCTCCTCAGAAGTTTCAGGTGAGGAGACAGAACCATTGTAGAGCGTGGCTCTGGCTTTTTCTCTGTTAAAACCTCATTTTTTTCTGTATCCATGCTGCTGCGCTTCCAAAGCTCACACGTCTCTCTGCAGCAGACTTCGGTTAGCGAGTTGACGTGATGGCTATGGAGCAGGGGTGGGACTCGTTTGCTCCTCACTGCCTGCCAGGCATCCCACGCTGCTTCTCTGAGAATTCTGAGTCTACTTCTTGTTGCCACTGGGATATTGAACTGTTCGATGGGTAACTGTGTGCTAGGAAAGCAGGCACTGAGCAATACTGGTGGTTAAACCACCTGTCACTACTGATTAACATTCACTTCTTACTTCTCTCTCCTGCTCCTTGTTCCCCTCCTTACCTGGGAACCCCCTTGTCACATACCTTTCCTTCTTGTATGTATTAATACACATAAGATCTCAAAAAGTATTTGCCTCAAAAATATTTGTCTCAAAAAAGGTATTAATACACTTAAGTATTAAGCACGGGTGATGTAACATCACAGAAGGATTTAGGTGGGCTGGGACCTCCGGAGGTCTCTGGTCCAACCTCCTGCTCACAGTAGGACCAACTCTGATGTTTGGTCAGGCCGCTCACCCCGTCCAGCAAGGATGGAGACTCCACAGCCTCTCTGGGCTCATCCCAGCACCGCACCGCTCCCAAGGGGGCAATTTTCCCTCCCTATCGTGTCCAACTGGAAATTCCCTTCCTATAGCTCGTGGTGTTCTTTCGCTGCGCGTCTCTGAGAGCAGTCTGGCTCTGTCAAGAACCACAAACCTGAAGTTTTTGGTGGGATGGGACTTCTGTATGCAGAATACAAGAGTCCCTTGGCTTTCCTTTACCAAGAGAGCTTTCTTGCCTCCCCCCAGCTGCTTTCCCAGGATACGCAGGTGCTATCAAGGCACAGGACTGTCCTGGAACAGAGCCGTGCAAAGGTCTCAGAGCACAGGGTGGCTGCTCTGAAAGGCACAGGAGCCAGCTAGAAATAAAAGCAAACAAAAAGACCCAGACAGTTTAACCCCTCACTGACGGGCTTTCCAAATGCCGTCTTTCAATCCACCATGAAAAGTAACCTTTTCCTTTTGGAAAATGCCACTGAATTAAAATGTTAGGCATTTGAACTTCAAACTTCAGAAGATGGAAACAACTGACTCATTTGGTGATGATGTGTTTTATCTGTCCTGATGGGAAAGGAATTAAAGAGAGACCTTAAAAAAAAAAATCTGAAAGGCAAGAAAGAGTGAACAAGTTATCAGTAGTTTTAAAAAGCTAATTGCAATAATCCTGAACACAAAATCAGGGCGGAACACATTCCCGATTGTAAAAAAAACTTCCTTAAAAATCAAGTTGCTTAAATGTAACTGAAGGATTAAGATTGATTTAAGAAAAAGGGCAGGGTTTTAAACTTACTTTTAGAAAAAATATATGTTAAACACAGCTGTAATTGAGGGCATGTGCTCTCAAAGGGCATCTCCGAAGCTTGCTGGAGAAAGACTGAGAATATGTCATTATGTTTTAAGACCTGCCATGTGCCTTAGTTTCCCCATCTGTTCTGCGTGCTTTTTATCACGTCAAGGAACAGGTCAAAGCCTTTGCCTTGATCTGAGACATGAGGAGCCCAATTTCCCTGCTTAGGTACTCCACATTCACTGGATTTTGGACACTGAATACGGCCGCTGTCTGTAGTAAATGACTTTTTAACAGCAGTGAACTCTACGTTCTGCAAGTCTTTAACAACTAGCTCCAGCAGGGACAGCACCAAGGACTCACAGCACTCCTCAACAAAAGGATGGGGAGAAAAGAAAAGGAGACATCACAGAGACAGGCGGATAGGCTAGAATAGGATACAGTAGGATATTTCAGTTGGAAGGGACATACAACAATCATCTAGTCCAACTGCCTGACCAATTCAAGGCTAACCAAAAGTTAAAGCATGGTATTAAGGGCCTTGTCCGCACGCTTCTTGAGCACTGACAAGGTTGGGGCATCAACCACCTCTCTAGGAAGCCTGTTGCAGTGTTTGCCCACCCTCTCGGTAAAGAGACACTTCCTGATGTCCAGTCTAAACCTCCCCTGGTGCAGCTTTGAACCATTCCCATGCGTCCTGTCACTGGATACCAGGGACAAGGGATCAGCACCTCCCTCTCCACGTCCCCTCCTCAGGAAGCTGCAGAGAGCCATGAGGTCGCCCCTCAGCCTCCTTTTCTCCAGACTAGACAAATGCAGAGCCCTCAGCTGCTCCTCATAGGACATTCTTTCCAGCCCCTCACCAGCTTTGTTGCCCTCCTCTGGACACATTCAAGGACCTTCACATCCTTTTTAAATGGTAGGGCCCAGAACTGCACACAGCACTCCAAGTGAGGCCGCACCAGTGCACCCGCACCACAGCAGGATAACCACCTCTTTTGACCGGCTGGTTATGCTGTATTTGATGCACCCCAGGATGCGGGTTGCCCTCACATAAGCCCTGCTGGCTTATATTGAGCTTGCTGCCAGCCAGCGTCCCCACGTCCCTTTCTGCAGGGCAGCTCTCCAGCCACTCCTCCCCCAGTTTAAACTTGTACCTGGCATTACTCCGTCCCAGATGCAGAATCCAGCATTAGTTCTTGTTAAATTTCATGCCAGCAATGATGTTCCAACGCTCCGATCTATCTAGATCTCTCTGGAAGGCATCTTGTCCCTTGAGAAAGTCAACAGCACTTGCTAACGGTACATTCAACTCCTGCATCCAGATTGTTGATAAATATATTGAACGGAACGGGCCCTAGGACTGAGCCCTGAGGAACACCGCTGGTGACCAGTTGCCAGCCAGATGTAGCCCTGTTCAATGCAACCCTTTGAGCTCTGCTCTTCAGCCAGTTCTTCACCCAGTGCACCATGTACCTGCTTATCCCACAGTTGGACAACTTGTCCAGAAGGATGCTGTGAGGGACAATACCAAAAGCTTTACTAAAATCCAGAAAAACTACATCCACCGCCTTCCCTTCATCCACTAGGCATGTGAACTTATCGTAGAAGGATGTCAAAAAAGTTAGACGGGACTTTCCCATTGTGAACCCATGTTGACTGTGCCTGATTATTGCATTGTTCTTTAAGAGCCTTTCAGGAGCACCCAGTATGATCTTCTCCATAATTTTTCCAGGAACTAAGGTTGGACTAACAGGTCTGTAGTTTCCTGCATCTTCCCTCATGCCCTTCCTGTAAATTGGAATAACGTTGGCTAGCTTCCAGTCAGCAGGGACCTCCCCAGGCCTCCCATCTTCTCCTCCTGGTGAAGACTCCAGGAGTTTGGAAAGGGCTCTTTGTGATCATCTGGACATAAGCAAAGGGTTGAGTCCTGATCTCAGAGCAATTTCAGCAGAAGTTTCGAAGAGTGAGAGCGTGACCACTTTCCAATGTGGGCTAAGTCAAAGGATCCCGACTGCTTTGTACTGAGGTAGGGCCATGTTAGGACAAGTGTTCTGCATGATCTGTGCCTCTGTCACAGATATTCAGAGTAGAACACATTACACCTCTGTTTCGTTGGCCTAATCCACCCCCGCAACAGAAGTACTGTCAACATCAAAAGATAACAAGTATTTAACATATGCCTGTTGCTTGATGCTAATCCTCTAAGATACGCAGGGCTCCTTCCCTCCATGAAGAAAGTGAAACTGAATACACCATGCTTAATCAAGGCACCAGAAGCTCTGTCTCTACAAGGCCAAATAGGGCTGCCGTTACGTGATTATAGACTATCAAATGCATATTTCACCATGCCTGCTGTCCTTTTAATGCAGGAACAACAACAAATAAATAATAATAATAAAAAAATCCCCCACACCACCACCCCACTCATCCTTCTTAAAGGTACTTTTTCGTTTGGTACCAAAGAAAGGTGAAGTATGGATCTGAAAGGAAAATGTTTCTTCTACCCTCTAAGCAAAGAAGCAGACCTAGAAGTTCTCTCTGCAAAACTCACACTTACATTTTCAGGGTTTTCTGACATATTCATTTCTGGATTAAAAGAAGCTGGAAAATCAATTGCTAAAATAAAACCTTAGTAATATGATCTCCCGTAGATACATTTGTTTGAACTCCCTCCTTAAATGAAGTTTCTATGGAAAGAGGTACGGTATCAAACAGCAGAATAAGGATCATCTTTATCAAGGTAGCTGGTGAGCCACAGTATTTTACAAAGGAGAGTGCTGAGCTTTCACAGTAAAGATGAATAACGGCAGCAGGAGGTGGCAAAATACTGCATCACACTGTCCTAGTTAATACCAGAACTGACACATCACCAGGGCGATAAAAGGCACGTTTTCACAGCATTCCGCAGCTGCCCATGATTCTATGGCTTAATATTTTTGCAGAGACTGTGCCGAGAGGCATGTTCAGCTGGCCTCTACGGCCATGAACTATGTCATGACCCTGATTAACAATTGCCACCAGTTTGTTTGATGGGGTTTCTCTAAAAGCTTTGGCACTCTGCAGCCCATGATAACACGGGTTATTTGCATTGCTAGAACATCCATGAGGAGGAGAGAAGAGTCGTATTTAGCTGAGGAAGGGTAAGAGAGATCTCTTCTCAACCAAGAAGTGGGTGGCAAATACTTCGGAGCTGAATTTAACTAGGCAAGAGGGAATCCAGAGCTCCGTTGTGCCGAGCACTAATCAGTTCAGAGAAGCAGTCCCAAACCCGAAGAATTTAAAGCCTGCACCTATCAAGCTGTAGGGTTGTCCTGCAGATTTCTTTTTATTTGGGGGACCTAAGAAGGAGCCATATTTTGCTGACCAAACAGTACTAGAAGTGATATAGCTATCCTACACACGGTGACAAGACTGTCAGCTACCTGAACCGTACACCCCAGTTCTCTGAAGTGTATTTAGTACCTGTTTATATGGTATGCACAGGTTGTACCTACACCCCACTCCTCTCCCCTTTGGGTTCACATACGTATCCTTATAATGCTTAGGGTTAAACCAGCTTGCAGACAGCATTTTGATTCATACATTGCACGTGATTCAGACAACCCATGTAGCCCTGAGAAACTCCCGAGCCTCAACTCAGGTCTCTTAACATGCATGAAATCACAGAGCCACAGAATGGTGAGGGTCGGAAGGGCCCTCTGGAGATGATCCAGTGCCACCCCCTGCCAGAGCAGGGGCACCTCCAGCAGTGGCACAGGACGGCGTCCAAGCGGGTTTGGAATGGCTCCAGAGGGGGAGACTCCCCCACCTCTCTGGGCAGCCTGTGCCAGTGCTCTGCCACCCGCACAGGAGAGAAGGCCCTCCTCAGGTTGAGATGGAACTTCCTATGGTCAAGTTTGTGCCCGTTCCCTCTTGTCCTGTCACTGGGCACCACTGAAAAAAGACTGTTCCCATCCCCCTGGCACCTTCCCTTTGAGTATTTATAAGCATTGATAAGATCCCCCTCAGTCGTCTTTTCTTTAGACTGAAAAGCCCCAAGTCCCTCAGCCTTTCCTCACAGGAAAGATGTTCCAATCCCCTCATCATCTTAGTAGCCCTTTGCTGGACCCTCTCCAGCAGATCCCTGTCCTTGTTGAACCAGGGAGCCCAGAACTGGCCACAATACTCCAGATGCGGTCTCCATTACTACCTGGCACGTAGCACAACACACAGACTCCTGCAAGCTGCTCATTTCTTCAATGGCAAAAGAGCCACAGACCAAAGTCCAGTTTTTTCTGTAGCTGCTGTCACTGAGATGTTCACTCGAGCAGTCTGATGCAAGTCACTGAAGTATCTTTGGAGATGCTTGTGGAGGGGCCTCATGCAAGAACCAGTTGGAATTAATGTGTATTTTAAATGGGAATGAATGGGAATGTGTGTGGAATAAAGATCAATAGATTGAAAGCATATGAGAGACAGCTCGCGGGAACAGGCTGAGGGTGAAGATGGACAGCTAAAGCGAAAGAGGTGTACCAGACAGGTCTAGATGGATCTTCATCAACAGAGGAACAGGGGTAAGAAGAAGAGTAAGAGAGAAAAGCAGTTAAAGGACATGGGAAAGAAGAGACAGAAATATCCTCCATACCAGACACCAGAGGAGCAACGAGAGAGTAGAATGGGAAGCAGCAGGACAGCAGGCAAGGAAACCAAGAAGAGAAGAGTTCTAAGGGCATCTCAGAAAAAAAGCAAAGAATTGAGGTAGAAGGGAAATAACATCAGAAGAAAGAGCAGAACATTGGTTGTGCTCAGATAATGGCACGGTACTCCACTGCAACAGCAAGACATTGCCAGAGGGCTTGGGATTTCTCCCTCCTTTGCAACAGATACCCTCCAAAACATGATTCGTTTCTTGCATGGCAAGAGGTGTCATCCAGGCTAGCAACAGGGATCTGAATATTTAGAGATGTTAGTTTCTTTTCCCAGCATCCCACCTCCAATAGATGAACAAGGGAGGAAAATAACCCAACAGAATTAGTAAGCAATGGATAACAGTAAAGCTTACCCACTGTGCATAATGAGAAAACACCCCACCCTTATTGCTGCATTGTGTAAAACAAGAAAGCCTCCTGCCCCACTGACAGCACAATCTTTTGAAAAACAGCCTTGCTCAACTCTTTGATTCTGTATTTAATTCCATATCCCTATTTTGAGAACAATACCTCGCTCCTAAACACCGCACAAGGCAGCTTGAATGTAACTCTGCCTATCAAAGGCGCAGGCTGGTTGAAGGAGTCAGCGTGAGTTCACTGCTTTGATGCAGCAAGGTAAATTTAGGTACCCTAAGACACTCTGCAGAACAATCAGGAGACACAACTTTGAGCCAAAGGAGGGTCGTGAGGAAATCATCCAGACTGAGAAGCACACACACACATGAAAAAGAAGTGTCATGCCTAACCCAGCGAGCCCTCCTTTCCCAGCCCGCCCTGAGAGAGAGAAGGGAAGCAGCAACGACAACGGCGGATCCAGTGCTCTGGCACAAATACCGCCATCACTCACAACAAGAGGGATGTATTGAGTGCATAAGCAGCAACTCCAGCACAACTGCGGCAATAATTTTAAGGAATTTGCCCCCCGACCCCCCCGTGTGCCACCTCCAGCTGTTTTGTTTAAAAATCAGGCTAAGCATTATGCACCTTGTGCAAAATTAGTCTGAGGAGTAAGCGTAAGGTGATGATTAGCTGGGCACAAAAGCATCTCAAGAGCCCCTGTCAGTACTACTATACCACCCCCACCTGCTCTGGTAACAACGGGCCTGCAGTGACTGATGCCTTAGAGAGACGTTTAACGCCCTCCTCCCCTCAATTTCTAGAAACAACTTTTCACTTAATCCCCCAAAGCAAAAGCACCCGTGCTGGGAGTGTGAGTAATCAGCAATGCTTTGGAGGTTGAGATTCAAACCAAACACCTGGGTAACAGAGCCCAAACAAGCAGTTACACCTATCCCTGCAACCACCCCGGGACTCAGCCAGGCAGCTGGGACCTGTTCAAATCACCAGAGACCACTCATCTCCAACTCCACTTGGAAAGTGCCATTTCTTCAGAAGGGTGCATGCCCAAGACCCCAAGGATAGGAATTTTCCCCTCCAAACCAGGTTTATTCTAGACCTGGAAGTGATAACCTGAGTGGTAGCACCCTACAGACTCACGGGAGGTTAGATGAAGGTACCCAAGACAGAGGACAAGCGACAAAGCGACCACTCAGCATCCCTCACTCTTTACACACGTTCCCATGCTGTCAGTAAGTAGGTTAGTACCTGTGACTGGGTATAGGGAGTTTTTTCAAAAAGGTTAGGAGTTGCCTGGCTGGAGACCTTATCAGGGAAGACCTTATCGCGCTCTACAGCTACCTGAAAGGAGGTTGCAGCAAGGTGGGGGTCAGTCTCTTCTCACAAGTAACAGGTGATAGGATGAGAGGAAATGGCCTCCAGTTGTGCCTTGGGAGGTTTAGATTTAATATTAGGAAAAATTTCTTCACCAAAAGGGTTATCTGACCTTGGAACAGGCTGCCCAGGGAAGTGGTTGAGTCACCATCCCTGGAGGGATTTAAAAGTCAAGTAGATGTGGTGCTGAGGGACATGGTTTAGTGGTGGGCTTCGCAGTGTTAGGTTGATGGTTGGACTTACAGATCTTTAAGGTCTCTTCCAACCAAAACGATTCTATGGATAACAGATTGAGTAGAGCTGATTGAGAGGAAGGTCTAATTCACCCTTGCAGAGGAGTCTGAGCTGACCGGATACGCTGGTTATTACTTCAAGGAGGGGCCCACTGCCTAATCCTGGAGCGCTTTTGAAATCCTCACCTGCTATAATGAAACAGAGATTATCAGTGCGAGATTTGACAATACCCAGCATGTGGCGTAGGTTTTCAAACAGACTTCAACACGTGCCTGTTCACACTTAGTAACACTTTGACACAAGTGAGTCTTTTTTGGTAATTTTCCAGTAATCTCCATATGATATGTCCCATATCATATGTATTCCTCAGCAATACCCATCATAACTGAAATTCCCTTGAGCCTCACCTTCTCTGGTATTCATCTTTTTGGTTTGCTTTACTGGTTACCTGCTACAAAGCTTTGTGCCTCTAAGTTGTACAGCAGCCCCACGATACGCATGCTCACACAATTAAAAAAACCCTTTGGCAGAAAACAGAACAACAGCTGAACAGTAAAGTGTGCAGTGGTCAGTATGGCTGCAGCTCTTTATTTGCTCCTTTTGTTTCTCAGGGAAGCAGAAGGAAGATTTTAGTACTTTTTAGGTTCAATTTTAAAAGATGGCTACTCACAGAAGATACTAACAGCCCTATTTTAATATTGTTCATAAATGCAGAGATTAATCTTTCATGAAAATACTAGAAGGAAAATACTAAAAGGGAAGAGACTAATGCTAATTAATGCTAAAGATTTTTTACTTGCACACAAAACTTGAAGAAAAAGTCTTATTTATCCATAAGATTTCATTCCAGAACAGACCAGGATATCATCAAGTTTGACCTTTTCTATAACAAACCACAGGCCATCACCCAACTGTGCCTGTGCTAAAACAAATAAGTTGCCAAAAGGAAGGTACCTCATTGCAATTTAAAGACATCAAGAGCTGAAGGAGGTTTTGGAGGATGCCTTACTCCAACAGTTACTCAGTGTGGAAGATGTGTGTACAGTGTCACCTTGCATAGCTTTGGTGTTAGTCTTGCTTACCAAAACGAAATATTGTAATTTCTCTGCATTTTCTCCTTATATTACATATCCATACAATATCCAAATTTTAACAGTGTTTGGTCAGAAGGACTTACTCAACTCTTGATATTTCTTCAGGAAACACCTAAGACATCACCAAATCTGAACCCAAAATCTTTGTTGATGTGCTCTATACACTTTGAGATGAATGGCAAAAATTGAAGTTCCAAAAAGCTGTCTGGGAGATTTTGGCTCAGGTCTTGTTGAAGCAAGGCAAAAACACCTTTTCCTTCCCTCATCTCCTGACTTGGAGGGCCGACAGACTCTCATGAAAGAGCACCTCTGGATGAGACACCACAGTGTAGCAAGGAGCTAGGTTAGTGCAGGCATGACAGCCACATACGGCACTGACTGGCACTTGCACCAACTGAAGATGCACCTGCAGCACCCCCTGAGCCAGCCTTCGCAGCAGACCGGCTCACCCACGCCATGAGTGGTGGGTAAGAGCCAGCCACCATGAGAAAGTTACGGATTCACGCAGTTACAATCAATATTAATAGTCTCAGAGCAGCTAGGGGTATCTCTCAGAACGTCTTCCTTCAGAGATAGTTCTGAAACAGATTTTTTTTAATCCAAATGTCCAGCCGTGACTTAAATTTTTAATTCAAAGCCTAATCGTGCTTTAGGTATGAGTCACCCTTCTACTCCACCATGCCCCAAGGCTGGCAAACTCCTGCTACAGCCCACAACAACACACCAACAGCAGTGACCAGGGGGTGAGCAGCAATGAAGCAGATTGACCGCCATGCCTCATGCCTTTGCGTTTCCAGCCACATCCCTCCCAGTTGTTGTGTCGCTTTTCCTTCCGTATGGCCACCCAGGCACATCTCCATGTTATCATCTGTCCACCAGTGTATTCTCCACAGTATATCTCCTGCCGGGAAAGGAAACCCCAGAAGAAGGGTTATTCTCCTGAGTCTAAAGATGCCTTCATGGTCCCCTCCAGCTCTGCCCCAGGTAGAGGTCCCAAGTACCTGAGGACTCAGAGCTGGGTAATTTCCCACTGCCCTCTTGCCAAGTCCTCAGCTCTACCTGACGTTAGGTAACCAGGCCAAGTTCAGCTCTGGGAAGCCTCCCAACATCCTTCTCAGCCTCATATACACCGGCGACAGCAAAGACGACTGTGCCGAGACTCCATGTGCCAAGCAGCTGCTGTGTTTGCCCCAGAGGGGCTTGCAGTGTGTGTGTCTTCTCTGGAGCTTGTACTGACTCTGCGGCCATTTACACCATGTGGATCACAGTTCTGTCTCACTGCTGATAAACAGTGCCCAGCAGGTATTCACAGGCATCCCTTTTTAGGGGATGTAGAACCCTTCGCACATCTAGAACAACAACTGCACCTTTGTCCCAGCAGGGCTTCATCGATTCTGACAGACACTGCCAAACCAGCTCTTCAGACCCTTCTCCCAGGGCATGCTCCTTCAGCACAAGTTCACTTTAACAGAACTTGGATGTGTGGTGAAAGAGCAAAGATAGCCACAACAAAACCAATAGCACTGGATCACCCTTCTATTGGTCCAGGTTTCCATTGTGTTTGTATCATCTCTGGTGGCACCGGGGCACGTGTCCTGGTGTGAAACCAAGAGTTGCAAAGGAGGAGCTCCACTCAAGCGGAGCCCCTGAAGAAGTCAAGCTTCAGCCAACACCAAAGCAATGTACCACGTTGAAGTTGCACAGCCACGTTTCTGGACTGCCCTTGCTGCCATCATGGCTTCATCTTTCTCCCACCAGGCCACCTGATGTAGGCATCAGCTTTTTTTGGCTCGTGCGTCAGGAACGCAGGCAGCAGGCTGGCCTGAGACAGCAGGTGGAAAGGACATACTTGAAGAAAGACCAAGTCACACAAGATAGAGGCTAGCTGTACAACTCCGCATGGGACTAGAAGGTATTTGGACAATGCAGCAACAGGAAAGGTACAAACTTGTATAGGGAATTCTTCCGTTTCTAGCTCCTTAACAAGCCAATTTGCCATTTAGTGGAATTAATTCCAGCACACTTGTATCTTTTAACTTTTTCTTTTCTACTTTTCTCCACTGCAACACTCCCAGCTTCTCTCTCTGTCTCTCAAGATATCGGTTGTTGATCTCCCCTTTCAGTTGGAGAGGGTGCAGCCTGCAGCTCGCCTTGATGCCGATCTGGGCCAACTGCCAGCTGACCTAACACAGCACTAAACTTCTGAGTCAATCAGGACTCTTTTTTGGCCAGTAATTTTCCCAGTATTTGTAGGAAATGCATTAACTCTGGGAACTCTGCTCATTTGTCAGATCGATCAAGTTTGTCAACCAGGGTCAGGAATTATTGGGAGTGGTAGAAAGACCAGACAGACATAATGATTGTGCAAGCCTTATTTCTTTAGGAAACCAGCCTCAAACATAGTACTGCTAGAGCTGGGGAGCTGTGCTAATTAACACTAGCCCATTAATCCTCACAGCCCCTCTGGTCCACTGCTGGAAAACACAAGGCTTGCTTCTAGCAACGTGCTGGCACGGGTACCCCTGGGTACCTGACTCAGCAGTCCTTCGCCCAGTGTGTAAATTAAAGCACAATCAGTAAATTTATTCAAGTTGGGAGAGCGGTGAAGTACCCACTCATACCTCTCCTTGCTATCAATCTTGTCACCCTGCCAAGCAGACTCGAAATGACAGCTATGCAGCCATGACATGAAAACAAGAACTGCTGCATCATACCTAGCTTCCAGAGGCATATTTAAAAAAGGAAAAAAAACAAAGATGCAGCAAGTAGAGAGGTTACCAAGCACCTCTCAAACCAGGCTAGCTTGGGCTGCCTATTGAGAGGACATACACGCCGCAACAGACATATTGTGGTGATCCTGGGTTTAAATCCTTCCACAAAGCAACAGACAGAAGGAATGTGGAGATGGAACGGCCTCTGTTCCTCATCCCCAAATTGTCACTGTCCCGTTTTCCCTCATTATCCTCATTAAAAGCATTTCTAGCTAGCAGAGGTGACGAATTGCAGGTTTTCCTAAAGAAGACATTTTCTTTGCTTTTCTTCCAAAGTAGAAAGGATTTCATGGAGTTTTAGGGTTTTCACTAAAAATTCTGTTCTGAATTTTTTCCCTAAATTGCCAGAGCACTGCCCCCTTCCTTGCAGAGACAACTGGAAGGGCAGAGGCCCTTGTGCCATAGTAGTAACAGAGGCAAAGCTCTCCTCCGCCACACTAGGCATAATTAGGCTTTTACCCATGATTAGAGAATGATGACTCCTTTTTTACCCCCGGAAAAGGAGAGAATGAGCCTGGGTGAGAGAGCTAGGACAGGCTCTGGATCCATCTCCAGGTGGAGCCTCTGCAGAGCAAAGGTACTGGGAAGTTGAGGAAGCTCAAGATAGATGTATGTAATGCTAACTCTTGTGACCTCCCTTTGGTCCCTTTCCCCAGCCAGGCTCATTCCAACCAACAAGGCAGCTGACAGTGTTCCCTGCCCACAGGACCACTGAACACCAGGAGCTCTATCAGCAGCTGTTACCGTTCTGCGTTTTGAGGAGCTCCAGCCCTACCTTATGGACTTTGTATGCTGTGCTGCAACACAGCAACATCTGGGAGGTACAAAACATCCTCAGAAATCTTTACTATTCTCATCAGGCTCAGAAACCCCCACCACCAGTGAACTTATGCACCCCTTTCTTCTCAGCACTGCAGCCAGAGCAAGGAAAAGCTGGAAATGAAGACAGGGACAGCTACTGCAAACCCTCCTTGAGGAGGAGGCCCTGGAAAAGGAGTGGTCCCTAATGGTTATGGTGTTTGCCCGCAACTCTAGACACATTGCTGCTACAGCCCATTCCACCATGACCAGCGTTGGTGGATAAGGGAAGAGCAACTGATGTCATCTACCTGGACTTGTGCAAAGCATTTGATGCTGTCCCACACAACACCCTCGTCTCAAAAATGGGGAGACATGGATTTGATGGGTGTACCACTCGGTGGATAAGGAATTGGCTAGATGATTCCACTCAAAGAGTTGCAGTCAATGGCTCGATGTCCAGGTGGAGACCAGTGATGAGTGGGGTCCCTCAGGGGTTGGTATTTGGATCAGTATTATTTGACATCTTTGCCAGGGACATGGGTAGTGGGATTGAGTGCACCCTCAGCAAGCTGAGTGCTGTGGTTGATACTCTAGAGGGAAGAGATGCCATCCAGAGGGACCTTGACAGGCTAGAGAGGTGGGTCTGTGCAAACCTCATGAAGTTCAACAGGGCCAAGTGTAAGGTCCTGCACATGGGTTGGGGCAATACCAAACATGGGTGATGAGAGGATTGAAAGCAGCCCTGCAGAGAAGGACTTGGGGGTATTGGTGGATGAAAAACTGAACATGAGCCGGCAATGTGCACCAGCAGCACAGAATCGCGTTCTGGGCTGTATCAGAAGCAGCATGGCCAGCAGGTTGAGGGAGGTGATTCTCCGCCTCTACTCAGCTTTCATGAGTCCCCACCTGCAGTACTGTGCTCAGCTCTGGGGGCCCAGCATAAGAAGGAAATGGACCTGCTCGAGCTGGGTCCTGAGGAGAGCCATGAAGACGATCAGGGGGCTGGAGCACCTCTCCTATGAAGGCAGGCTGAGACAGTCGGGGTTGTTTAGCTCTGGGGAGACCTCATAGCAGCCTCCCAATACCTAAAGGGGGCCAACAGGAAAGCTGGGGAGGGACACTGGATCAGGGAGTGTAGCAATAGGATGAGGAATAATGGTTTCAAACTGGAAGAGGGGAGATTTAGGTTAGATATTGGGAGGAAATTCTTTCCTATGAGGGCGGTGAGCCCCTGGTACAGGTTGCCCAGAGAAGCTGTGGCTGCCCCATCCCTGGAGGTGTTCAAGGCCAGGTTGGACGGGGCTTGGGGCAACCTGGGCTGGTGGGAGGTGTCCCTGCCCAGGGCAGGGGGGTGGAACTGGGTGATCTTTAAGGTCCCTTTCAACTCTAACCATTCTGTGATTCTATGATACTATGACACAGGAAGAACTGTGGCTGAGACACACAGGTCCCCCTTCTCCAGCATAGTTTCCTTCAGCGTGTTCATCTGGGGCACCACATAGTGAAACTCCAGCTGATAGCATTAGAAGACTATGTGTACGTTTTACTGTGGGCAATAATAACAATACAATTAAAATTAAAACGAGCCAATTCCTTTGTCAGGAGCTTCAGTCTGGCTGTCAGAGTATTCCTGTCCTCTGTTAAATTGCACTTTCATATTTAATAAAAAGCTTATTTACCTATTTTAACTGTCACCATGTGCACTTGGGTCCTGGCTGAAAACCTTATTTGTCATCTCCAACTATTTCATGCAATTGCAGCAAATTTGAGAAAGCTTCCAAGCCTGGCTAATTCTTATGCACAGATTTCACAGCATTCATTTCTACTTCTCCTTCATTATTTGTCCCTATTACAGAATTAGATCAAAAAGCCCAGTATTTCCACTTCCATAACCCTTCAAGTTTGCAAAACATTTTCCATCACATTGGGAAAAACTGGAAGACTGTTGGAGCATTGGGTTAATTAGGTAGTTCAACAAAGGGCAAGATCTGGTGTCCTTCCAGCACTTAAACTCTTGATCTTGCAGTAAGTGTTATTTTTTTAATCAAGGATATATTTTTTTTTTAATTCTTAATATTCCTCATCACCATAGTGCCCTGTGGCTGGAATGAGTATTAGGTATTCTGATACACACTAGGCTCACACAGTGTGTTGTGAAGTGGCAGAATTCTTGCTAAGAGATGATCTGAATTCTGGAAGACTGCCCAGAAGGACAGTTTTGTATGAAGAATATGCAACTGCCTAACATTAGCACCTTTTGTTTTTAACCTTACCCATACCAAATCAATCAAGAACCAGAATGTGCAACTGCTCTACTTACCATCAGCCTGATTTGAGAAAGGAGCAGTCAGAACTGGAAACCAGATTACAACACAGATTATGTACTGCATTGTGATCAGAAGTCCCACACCACAACACCACAGCTTTCCCAAGCTCACGCTGAACACCTGCACAGAAGTGAGCACCAGAAGGGGCAGAGGGCTGTGATGGGAACAAGCCTTCCTCCCAGCAGAGAACTTGACTGCTCCCAACTTTCACAACGCCTTTTCAAAGCCCCCGACTAAAGATGTTGAGCTAGACCATGTTATCTTCCACTTCCCTGCTCCGCTACCACCCAAAATATTGACATCTGTTTTCTACAGCCTTCCTGAGCCCCTGTTCTCTGTAAGTCTCCCCAGGGGGTCACCCAGGGGTTGGGGATGTCAGAGGCGCACACGTGCTTTAGAAGCATCCCTTCTGCAGGAGTGCATGGGAGATGCCGTTGCGCTGCACAACAGCTGTTTTGGTCCAGAGGGGGCTTTGCAGGGCCTGGGTTTGTGTTCTGGGTCCAGCCTGATGCCAGCTGTATTTAATATAAGACTCACACAAGGACCTCTGCCCTGCGCTCACCCAGATCCCAAAAATGACCCGGCTTCATGACAGCTCTGTGGCTGTTTTTCGCAGCTGGCAGTGGAGCTTACAGACAGGAGGCAGCTTTAGTCCCAGGCCTTTGACAGGATAAACCCCTAAGAAATCTGCTTTCCCAGCCCTAAAATAACGTGATCTTCTCACCCCTATTCACAGTCAATGAAGTCCCGAGGATTAAAAGCATTTGCCCCCCTGGAGGTAAGCACTATTACTGCTCAGACCTACTTATCAATAATTAGGATCAAGAGCATAAAAGGCACCCACCCCTATCACAGAGATACATAATTTGTCAGCAGGGCAATGAACAAATTAAATCAGGCTGAAACATCCTTCAATTAATCTGGAGATCATCAAAACATTTGCAGCTTCGGATGTGCAAACACGACTTGTGCTTTTAAAAGTCTCTTAGGGCACTAAAAATTGCTGCCCCGCTTTTCCTCAGGAGCTAATTTTGCCTGAGCTTTCTGAAGAGAGAGCTAACGGGACCTGCTCATTAGTCTCACTGAGATGCTAGAAGGCTCCCTGCTCCCCACGCACCACCTCCCTGCCTCGCCTGCAGCCTGCCCGCGCTGCGCTTGTCCTGGTCCTTAAGGGAGGAGAGCCTTGCAGAGGGTGGGATGCTGACCAGAGGAGCAGGAGGTGGTCTTCAGATGAGGACAGGGGTAGTGCTTCTCCTCTGCGCACCCGGGCTGAGGAGATTTGCTCTGGGAAGGGCAGCAAGGATTCATCTTGCTGCAGCTGAGCCAAGTGGATCCTCTTAGTGCTCACCTCAACCTCCAACACGTGGTCTACACTATCTCCTCACTGTACTGTGAGGCACGTACTAGGACATCTCCTGAAGATTCAGGAGCAGCTGATACTTCTCTCCAGTCCAGTGGGAAGTGATATTTTAATCAGCTGTTGAACAAGGGACCTAGGAACAGGTTTGCTCACTGAGAGTCTCCCTGGGGCACGGGGATCCTGGTCAGCATGGAGCCAAGCCTTTGCCTTGATCCTCTCAGCCTGTGGACACTGCACCTTGGCCATTCCTGGTTACTGGGCAGTTCTATGTGCCTCTGCCAGCAAATATCTGGGCATCAGAAGAATTTCAGGGATGGCAGGAAAAAAACAAAACACCAACCAACCAACAACAAAAATAAAGGGCTGTGGGATATGTTGATTCTTGGTCTTCCTGCCTGGAGAAGCAGCTGGTCAGCCACAGTCTTTTGTGGGATCAACCCTGAGTAATTTGCAGGTTCCTAGATCCCCCAAAGCCCAAGCTTTCTCTGTGCTGCCAATACAACAGGACCAATTGCTTATCTGCCCTCTTCCCCCACCTGAAAACTGTGTCGAGACTGAAGAATTCAATCAGCGGAGCATGGGGGGGGGGAACAAAAACAAAAACCCCACACCTTAGCAAGGACATGTCCCAAAGCAAGGAACGTGTCTGAATTTACTTTTATTTATGCCCTTCTGGGGACAGGCAGAGAAGAGCCATTTTAATCAGGCCTGGCTGGATGATATACAACAAGTTTAGCTACTTGCTAACCGAGAGCTTTAGGGATCTGAGTTTTCTCACTAGCACAAGATAACAAGCCCAGCATGCACATGGGAGTATGATGTTGACAGCACTGTCTCTATAGTATGATTAGACTTAAGAAAGAGCTTTCGGATTGCTTCTCGTCAACTACATGTAGATTTAGCAGCTGCCTAGGTTCAGATTTACTACAAATTATACTGCACATCAGAGGGTGCAAAATAAGGCAAAGCTTGCAATATTTCAGTGTCAGGCTTTGTGCCACTCCATTTAAAGCTGTGGCAGAACTGCCTTCACTCAGCGTCCTTGTTCTGTGCCTGAACCAGAAGTATTCATGATGCAGCTAACAAGCTCACAGAAGCCTACCGAGAGCTCATGCCTTCCCGAGGCTTTGTTTCCCAAGGTGTGCTTGGCAGCTTCCAAAATTGCCAGAAGCTGTCTGAGCAGCAGGGTCTGCTTCTGTCCTTTCCTTGCATGTTGTCTCTGGATTCACCTGCTTCGAGTTTATAGTGCCCAGTATGAATAGTCCGGAGGGTTCCTCCTTTGTGTAACTGGAAAACTGGCTCCTGCTAGACATGCTGCCTGCAGAGGTGCCTGCAGCAAAGACAGATGTCTTAGAGCTGAATGCCTGCCTTGGGGGAAGAAGCAAGCCCACAGGGCAATTTCTCTGCCCCTCTAGCTCGCCCTGCAAGGCTGGGTCCACTCTAAGCTTGATTAGAGCTTCACCTGCCTGTCGAAATAACAGAGCAGACCCTGTCCCCATACAGGTCACACAGGAAAAGTTCCCTCTCAGAGGAGCCTGTCACAGATTCCCACTCCCTGTCTGAGGATGGACAACCCAAACCACCTCTCTTCGTAATGTATCCTGAGCCAGGTACTCCCCCAGCCTTACCCCCATCATCCCCAATGTCCCCACCAAGCACATTGGCTGACGTAACTTAGGGCAGGATTGCTCCTTTGCAACATTAGCTCGTGGTCTGGCTGTTAAACCTCTCAGATTGGGCACTGCTGCTGCTGTATTTATCTGAATAGTGTTCATTAAGAAAGCAAAGATGAAGAACAATAGCATTGTAGAAAAGAACTGGGTTTCCTGTCTCAAGACCTAATAATATCTCGGTCATTCCTGCAAACCCATGAAGCACAGAGAACCAAAGCAAGTTCCTGATAAGAGCATTTTTGGGAAAGACAGATATTTAAGTCATAAACACCACCCTTAGTACCCATTCCACACTATCCCAAGCAGGACACTTTCCATTTAAACATTTCTGACTCCTTACCCTTGAAAATATTCACAGAAATACAAGATACACAGGCTACTTCTGACCACTTTTTTCAAGTGGTCTGCAATATTTTAGATGTGATCAACAACTTGGCTTTAAGATCCTTACTGAACCCCTACCGACTTTCTGAAGATTTGTCTGTAACATTTTTACCTAAAGAAATCTGCCTATTAGCATTCAATGCACATCGCTATATTTAGTTTTCAGGAAATATGACACTCATTCCACAGGAAGATTGGGGAAAAAATATAACAGTGGCCTATTTCTTTATTATAAACCTGTTGCTAAGGTATTTCCATTGATTTTCCTCTATATAATATATTTTTAAAGCACTGTAGGAGTAAATTTAGGATCCCAAGCAAGAAGAAAAAAAAAGTTTCTCTAGCAAACCTGAGTTTGGTTGATCAATCATTATGAAATAAAATCAGAAAAAAAAGATCCCTCTCACTGGCCTAAGTAGTGATGCACTGCGGTTCCTCAGAGCTCTGTAAGCCTCCTGCAGATTAAACAAAATTCATCAGAAGGCCCTGAGACAGTTTTCTTGAGACGTGAAAACAGTAAGATGCCAAGCATCCACTGCACTTGCTATTTGCCGTTAATCACAGGCTTTCCTGCTTCCAAGCCACGCATGGGAAGGTCTCATGGTTTGAGGAGCAAGTTTGGAGCAACCCTTTCCTTTTCACCAGGGGCTGGAGAGGAGATGCAAGTTACAGGAGAGGATAAAAGGAAACAGCAAGTCCGGCCTCCCATCAAACTTGGCCCAAGCCAGCTCCTCACCATGCCAAGACTGACCCATAAGAACCTCAGTCCAGGAGCGAGGTCTTTAGGAAAGCTCATCCTTCAACAGTCACACCCTCATAGTTAAAAGCAAGCCTGTCCACATAGGCGAGAGCACTGCTCCGAGTACTCCCTGCCATTTCAACATGCAATGCGAATGCTTTTTCAGCTCGCAGATGCAATGCCGCACTCAGAAGGGTCAGTCTGGCTGTCCGCTTCCTTATGTTCCTGCAGCCATTCAGTGGCCCCACCAAAAAGGTACGCCTACAGTCCATTTCCAAACCTGAAAATACCATGAAAGCAAACGCAGGTGTCCCGGCTCATCCACATCTCGTTTCAAATTAAATCACCTACGCTGTTTCAAAACATGCAGAAGGTTAAAAATGAAATTAAGCCTACCTTAATTTTACTTGGTGGAGATTAATCATACGTACTACAAGATAACAGAGACAGCCTCATTAGTACTGTTTACAGTACCCATCCATGACATGACAGGAGAGACAAGAAATAATTTAATCTCACTTAAATGAGCAAAAATAAGCACATCTGAGAGTTCAGCACAAAATTCTGACCTATGAAGAAAGCTTATTTAGAAATCACCATAACAGAAAGTGACCATTTCACAAATTGCACAAGGTTCAGTTTTCTTAGTAGATAATGTTCCAGCAACTTCGCCACTCTCCCCTTGGGTTACTCGAGCAAATTGCCTCTCCATCTCTATTGGGGCAGTGGCTTTCAGCCCCAGCCCAAGGATTCAGGGACTTGTGAGGGACTGCAAGTGGCAACTAATAAAGCACATATGTAAGGTCTACACAGAACCAGATCCTCCTAAGTGGTCTGGTCCTCTTCTGGGAGTGATTTAGCATTCCAGAAATTGGAAGTATTTGAAAAATCACCTGTCCAAATGGTAAATTATTAAGAGCAGTGGCTGTATCTTACGCTGGAAGTGTAGAGCACCCCATTTTCTTGGCTCTAAGGCAACAGAACAGAAGCAAACGTGAGTAATGTTGCTGGACTGATAAGGTCTGCTTGGAATTCATACATATAGTTTTCTTTGCTGATTTCCGTTTTGAATAAATAGCCCCACATCCAGATGCTCAGCCCAATTTCAGCCTTGAACAGTTTACCAGCCCACGTAAACAACAGCAGCACCCTGCCCTACAGGATTCCCACTCTGAAAGCATCCTTCCACTCCCCTCAAAGCCAGGACGGGCACGTCGATACTAACTTGATTGTCAGAACAGCAGCAAAACACGAAAAGGGGTGATGGTGGGCAGGTGCTAAGGCTTCGTTGGCCCTCCAAACCAGCTTGTCTCCAGCAAAACACTCAGTCTGGGACCGTCTGGTTCCTGTCCCAGTGAAGCCTGTGGGGCCAGACCAGTCCAGCATGAGCAAGTGCTTCATTAAGCCACTGATCCCAGACCTTATTTCAACTATTCACCTGTTCCTAGTTACCCCGAGGCTGCACCCTCACTCTCAACTCATGAGACCCTCATAAATAACTCCTTGCTTTAAAGCACCTCATTAAGACCTGCATCTCCTTTTAACTACACTCCCATAAATCAACAGGATCTCTACTGTAGTCGATAAACCACATAAGCAGGGATTAGTTCTTAGCATCTGGCTCAAATCCACCTCTATTTTGGCTAATTGATATCTCTAAGTGAATAACTGTGTAGAAGTGACCTTTGGTGAGAAGAGAAACTTAAATCTCAGGAAAGTGTTCCTGATTTTACTAACCCAGGCAGCTGGATTCCCAGAAAAGTCCATCTCTTGTTCCCAGCATAACTAAGAGCTGAGGTATCTTTTGACAGTATTATTTTTTGGTTCTCTCTTTTCTACCAAAGCCTATTGGAAGCCAAAATGGGCTGGGATGAATCACAGAATCATAGAATGGTTAGAGTTGGAAGGGACCTTACAGATCATCTAGTTCCAACCCCCCCCACCATGAAGTTAAGTAGAGGTTAATCTTAGTTAACATCAAGCCTGGAAACACAGCAGCATCCTATAGATGACCTTATAGTTTTGCTTTGCCTGACTCTGAGCAGAAGAGATTAACACCACCTACCCACCCTTCACAAAAGCTTTGTTAGCAGGCACAACAGAGCCGAATCCAACAAACGCAGCCAAGCCATGTTGTTGGCTTGTTGCAGACATCTATCAACACCATAACACTTCAAGAGCTCCTGCCCAGCTCTCCTTCCATAGATAAGAGCAGCAAATTGGAAAATGCATCCCACCCCTAGCTATCTCCCTCATTCCACTCACTGTTTGCAGTGTACTAGAGGGCTGCTTCTTACCCTCAGAAAATACAGAGGAGAAATCAGCCATCTCCCAGACTAGAAAGTCCAAAGCCTGCTAGTCTTATCCTTGCAAGCACTTCTCTGTCCCCTTCTCAAGGTTCTCTCCCCCGTTTACTCCAGATTGGTCACTGGGTGATTTCTAGCCTCAGACAGTTGCAGTATATCTTCTCTTGCCTGTTTAACCTTCAGCAAAAGCCATCATGAGTTATTTGTCTCCAAAAATAAATTATTCTCAACTGAATAGAAAGATACCAGAGTCAGTCATATTACTAACACACAAACGAGACCTTAAACTTGATGTGAAGCTTGGGACTCCTCCAAGATGCCACCTGGTACCGATAACCCAGGACAGAGCCCTGTAAGGTCCCACCTTGCAGGTAGGATGTCCCCCCTGAACCATTGCACTGCACTGCATGTGCACGCAAGCCTGGAAAACTACAACACAGACTGCCTATGAGCCTTTTATCGTTCATTTAGTAATGAGTCATTTCCTAAAATGGCCAGTGGGTAACCAATTACCCAACTGCTATTTTTCAGTTGCACAGAATAAAAGAAAGAGCAGGTACCAGAGCGATTTTGGTCTAACAGACACACAGCTAGAACCAATGGCTACAAGCTGCAGTTTCCAATGAAGGTGGGATCCCTCGTCCCGTTGGATCCACTTCTGGGAGTTTTCCTTCTCGCCAAAGAAGGCTCAGGGTCCCAAGGGAACATGTGACAGCCTGAAGCATGTGGATAGCCAGAGCAGGTGACTGGAAAGTCTCTTCAGGCTGAGACCCCATGACTTGAGGAAAGCTTCCTCCAAACAGCAGGCAGTCATAAATCAATGGGCATCTTTCTGACTCAGCAGAGACAGCATCACCTCAAGTGACACTGATAAACGAGTCTGCGAGATTTGCTTTGCTATGCTGCCTTCTGTTTAGCTTCCCCTGAAATTTAAATGCCTAAAATACCATTAATATAAAGAGGAAGCCAGCTGTGAAATGAAATAATTCAGATGCAATACTTCATCGCAAAGTTGTTGGCAAAAAGTGGAGGAAAGCTTATTCAAGCCAAAAGCCTAAAAAGTCATATGAAAAAGAATATCCAGGTATGATTTATTTATAGGACAGTTTGTCCTGAGCCACACCACATCCCCTGCAAAGAAGATTTTAGCTGTATTCATTGTCAGCTTTCATGAAACACTTGGGAAATTTTCTGTGCAGAAAGTCCAGCCCAGACCCCCGATCCCAGCAGAGCTGACCCAGAAAGTGATGGCCACTGGCGCTCACCTTTACTGTCCCTCAGTCACGAGCCCCCTGGAAATAGTTGGTTCTCGGTGCCTGGAGAAAGGTGAGTGTGATTTCAGGCTGGCTCCTGGCAGCCCCATGGAGTCACTCTGCAGGACCATAGGCCAAAAAAAGTCACTCTTCTCAACACCGGGGTACACTGGAAGAGAAGGTAGAGATGGAAGTCACGACTCGTGTGGGAAACACAAGGAAAACACTCATTAGCAATCAATTAGCTACTCAATGATGTAATTCTTTGTACATTTGAGACAGGCTGGTGAATAACTGTGTGAAAACTGTTGCTCATTTTAAAACAAATGTGTCTTAATGAAAGTACCCAAAGAGGAGCCAGAATCTGAAAGTCCTTCTGCAAAATTAATCCATTCTTAAGGACACAAACTAAGTTGCAAGTTGTACTGTAATGGTGCTTTGGCTTTTGAGTTAGTGAGGTACAAATTTGGGGAAGCACACAAACAAAAAGGGAAACAAAAATCCTTATTGTAAAGAGGGGTTGGCACTCCATTCAGAAATCTTAAATGTCATTTATTTACAGTAAAAGTAAAGGTTATGCAAAGATTAAAAGAAGAAAAAAAGTTTTAAAAACATATGTGGACTTCCTGGCAATCCCCCCAACACGCAGCAAGCTGGATTCTCTGCCCAAACCCTATCTTTTCCTCCTTCCTTCTTCTGCTCTCCCAAATCTTCCCTGATAGCAGGAATGCCTGGCCATGACATCTCATCTTTTGGAAAGCAAAATCCAGCCCTACTTGCCTTACTGTGTTAATCTGAATACTTGGGTTTTTTTACCTGGTGACTGCAGAGGAAAGTTACAGGCTCACTGCTGGAATTACATCAATGTGCAAGTTCAGTGGTGTCTATTTGGAGAGAGCGAGCAACTATTTTAACACTGTTGGTGTTCTCAGAAATAATTTCTGGAGAGAATTTCTATTTACATTAGTGTTACTATTCTGCATGGTTACTTCCCACGAGAAATATGGACTGTTTTAACAATAAGCCAGTCACCAGTTTTCCACCCAAGAAGTGCTGTGCAGTCATTCAAGGCTGATTTCTTTGGACCCATTTGTTATCCGGGTTCCTTGCTTCGTACCAGTGTTTCACTGTTGAAGAAGAGTCCGAGAAGGCCCCCCCACCAAGTCACAAGGTTCAGACTGGACCCCTTTGCTTTCAAAACTCCTTTTCAGAGAGGAGTCTAGGTGTGGCTGGATCCAGCCTTAGCCTCCGATGGTAAAGAAGGGTTCAGACCCAAGGTTCTTCCACTCAGTTGGTTTGATACAACTCTAGCTGGGTGCCTCCAAAGAGATACCCCCTCGGTTATTTTCCTGTGCTTTTTAAAGCATCACAATCTATGACACAAGCTGTTCATACCCCTGTTCACACAACAAGTGTTTGTCTTTTGTCCAATCAAATTTTTCAATGGTTACGTGTCCTCTGCGATGACTGGAGTTTTGGTGCAGGTGCCTTTTCCTTCTTACACAGTTTCATGACCTCTTAGATGGTCTGCACCTGGACCTCATCTGTCTCCTGGACCTCATCCGTCTCCTGCTGACTGGGTAGAATGGTCCCTTCCTTCATTTCCAAGAATTATAGTTCCCTTTCCTTTGATCTTAATGGCCACTCTAATTCACATTGCTCAAGCATATAATCTTCATTAATATTACTTACACCATTTCATTATGTTAGTTAAGTCACAATGTATTGAAGTCCTACAAGACTACTAGCCGTTCTGCTTAGACCAAGTTCACCACGTTGCTAGGTTACAGCTTGCGGCCTAAGGAAGACTTCACCAATCTAGCTACTTACGCTCAGCACAACTTCAGTTTCCAACATCGTTTTTTCTTCCAGCTGAGCTCTATGTTCCTTCTCGGCAATTTTAAAGACCTTTTTACAATATCTTTCTACTGCACAAAATAAACCAGTTTTTGAAACAAAGACACAGAAAAAAATCCACTGTGGCCGGTTTTGTCCCAAAGGTCCATAACAGTCATCCCCAGCTATCTCTCTCTTCTACAATTCAGAGGTTCTTGAGATGAAGGTAGGGTGCCATTCTGTTGTTGGCTGAGGGCCCAACCTCTGCAGGGTCAGAGTTTGGTCTGCCTCCTGGCATATGCCACATCCTCCCTGCACTCCATGCCCTCCCCTGCCTAGACCCTCTGCCCACTTTTCCTTCTGTCTGTAGGTCTGTCCTGCAATGCCATTCTCCCTGGGAGGCCTGACTGCTTTAGCTTGTCCCGATGTCTGCCCTTCAAGGGCTTGGTGAGGGTTGCTCACCCCAGCCTCCTGCACCCCATGGTCAAAGTTTGCAACTCTGTCTGAGGTAGACTTCTTCCTGAATACGGAATGTCTCAGCAGAGGGTGGTTCAGGGTGGGAGACCACACTCCAGAACCTGGAGATGTGTGGATGGCAAGATGCCAGAGTTCGTCCTGGTGACCTCTTTAACCTTATAGCACAAAACAGTCCAAGCTCTTCTTTCTTGTCACCTCGGCACTGACTGGAAAGACTCTTCCCGGAAGGCACAAGGCAGTAGCAAAAGAGAGAGGAGGGAGACACTGCCAACCCCAGCTCTCCGCTCTGTGCTCCTGGGGTGGTTGTGAGGGAAGGAAGGCAATGTTGTGCCATGGAAGAGATGCCTTCCCTGGATCCTTTTCTTCCCCCACAAATGCTCCTCTGTTCTGTGCCCCATCTCTGGGTTCACAGGCTAGACTGTGCAAATGAAACATGTGGAGACAACTGACGAACAGGGGTGAAACAGCGCACACCAATGCAAGGACCCTTAGGACCACAGAACCCACCCTGGTAGCACAGACCAGAGTGACCAATGCAGAAGTGATGCTCCAGGAACTATTTGCAGCATGCAGTCATCCTGCGTTGTATGTGCAGGCCAAGCAGGTTACAGAGTCTCCTTGTAAATTTATAAATCAGGGTTTTCCTCTGTCTCTTTCATGCAAACACACTCCAAAATCCAAACTAAGAAAACCAAATCAAACCTTCCCTAAAACAATCAGAAAGATGGGGAAACAGAAAAGCGAGCCCCCAGATCAGAGCAATTATGCCATTTTCAGCAGGCTGTTTATGATTATAAAATCCTGACAATACAGGCAAGATGCATCTTGCTTTCATTCTGTGTGCTGTCTTTAATTCACTGTTACACGACACAATAGTCCAACCCCAATGGAGAAAATTGCTGTGCACACTGTGAACTCCCACGAACAATAAAATGCAGTTCAGTCCCGCTTATTCATCATATCCCCATGACCTTGAGATATTGAAAAACATAATGAAAACACCTGAGACCTCCAAGTCTGAAAAGCTCTATGCACATACAAATAACTTCTTTTTCAAGAGGGGCTTTGTTCAGAATTAGCAAAGTGTCTATTATGCATACTAAAAAGTGAGAGCAACAGATAACTAATGAACAGCATTTCGTAGCATAGAAAAGTAGGTCACATCTAGAGCAATTTTCTTCCCAAACTTGAGGTGCTTCTGTTCTCCTCCCTTTCTTCTCCAGACCTTTCCATAAATAAAGTTCTTGAGAAGACAAAGAGCTCTTCTTTCGCTCCAAATGAGGAAAATACCTTACCCAGCCTGCAGTTTGTTTGAACTCTCCACTGATAGTCGTGTATTTGACACTCTTACTGAAATCGTGTCTCCCAACACCAGCAACAAGACAAAGCCCCAGCTAAAGGCTCAGGGAACTAACTGGTAGTGCCAGCTCAGGTCAGCTCAAAGTCACAGCACGATGCTAATGCAATTAACCCCTTACAGAGCAGCTGTGTGTAACCCAGGCAGGGTTACAGAACCGTTCTGCCTGGCCTGACCTCCGCAGCAGAGGCAGGATTTGCCGCAGCCTGCACCGCGAGGAGGGGCAGCTTGCCTGACCACATTGTGGCATGGGTGCTGATGGCATCCCGCATCCGCCGTATCAGTTTCCCCATTCAACCACGCGGCTTTTGAAACAGCTCTTGTTTCTGATCTGCATTTGTGTACCTCCCTCCTCCAACTTGCACAATATTCTAAAGAAAAACAGCCCTTCCTCTGGATGTCAGAATAGTATATATATATGTTTGCTATTTCCATTTGTAAATTATTGTTTGCTTTTCATTATTGCCTGCTGCCTTTGAAGGGGCTGAATCTTCTTCCCAGTACAGAGTGGGTTCTGGTTGGATAGTACTTCACTTCTTTGCCCTGCCACAGACCCAGATGTATTGGGAGCCTCGCAGAAGACATTGCATTTAAGGAATTAGCGATGGTGAACAGCCCACGTCTGTCCTACCAGGCGTCGTATGCAGGGCTTCAGCAGCCCATACATTGGCACGAGTAGCTACTGCAAGGGAACCTGCTGGAGTGCCCCGTGCCAGCCTGTTCTGCACACTCGTAGGTGTTATGACAGAGGTTGCAGTCATAGAATCATAGAATTGCTGAGGTTGGAAGGGACCTTTAATATCATCAAGTGCAACCATTAACCTACCTGACAAAACCACTTCTAAACCATGTCCCCAAGTACCACATCTACCCTTTTTTGGTTTTGTTTTTTGGGGTTTTTTTTTGTTTGTTTGTTTGTTTTTTTTAAAACACCTCCAGGGATGGCGACTTCACCCCCTCCCTGGGCAGCCTGTTCCAATGTTTAATAACCCTTTCAGTGAAAAAATTTTTCCTAATATCTAATCTAAACCTTGTCTGACATAACTTGAACCCATTTCCTCTCGTCCTATCACTGGTCACCAGGGAGAAGAGGTCAGCCCCCACCTCTCCACAACCTCCTTTCAGGTAGTTGTAGAGTGATAAGGTCTCCCCTCAGCCTCCTCTTCTCGTGGCTAAACAACCCCAGTTCCCTCAGTTTTTCCTCATAAGACTTGTCCTCCAGACCCCTCACCAGCTTTGTAGCTCTTCTCTAGACACACTCCAACACCTCAATGTCCTTCTTGTAGTGAGGGGCCCAAAACTGAACACAGCACTCGAGGTGGGGTCTCACCAGTGCCAAGTACAGGGGGATGATCACTTCTCTAGTCCTGCTCACCACACAATTCCTGATATAGGCCAGGATGCCATTGGCCTTCTTGGCCATCTGGGCACACTGCCAGCTCATATTCAGCTGGCCATCCACCAACACCCTCAGGTCCTTTTCTGCCAGGCAGCTTTCGAGCCACTCCGCCCCAAGCCTGTATGGGGTTGTTGTGACCCATGTGCAGGACCCGGCACTTGGCCTTGTTGAACCTCATACCATTGGCCTCTGCCCATTGGTCCAGCCTGTCCAGATCCCTCTGTAGAGCCATCCTACCCTCAAGCAGATCAACACACCCGCCTAGCTTAGCGTCATCTGCTAACTTACTGAAGGTGCATTCAATCCCCTCATCCAGATCATTGATAAAGATATTAAAGAGAACTGACCCCAGCACCGAGCCCTGGGGGACACCACTTGTGACCGGACACCAACTGGATTGAACTCCATTCACCACCACTCTCTGGGCATGGCCGTCCAGCCAGTTTTTTACCCAGCAAAGAGTACACCTGTCCACACCATGAGCAGCCAGTTTCTCCAAGAGAATGCTGTGGGAAAGTGTCAAAAGCTTTGCTAAAATCCAAGTAGGTAACATCCACAGCTTTTTCCCTCATCCACTAAGTGGGTCACCTTGTCATAGAAGGAGATCAGGTTTGTCAGGCATGACCTGCCTTTCACAAACCCACCCTGTTCTCCTGCATGTGCTGTGTAATGGCATTGAGGATGATCTGTTCCATGACGTTCCCAGGTACTGAGGTCAGACTGACTGGCCTATAGTTCCCTAGATCCTCCTTCCGGCCCTTCTTGTGGATGGGTGTCACATTTGCCAACCTCCAGTCAGCTGGGACCTCCCTGGTTAGCCAGGACTGCTCATAAATGATGCAAAGTGGCCTGGTGAGCACTTCTGCCAGCTCCCTCAGTACCCTCAGGTGGATCCCATCTGGCCCCATCAATTTGTGTACCTCCAGGTGCTGAAGCAGGTCCCTCACCATTTCCCCTTGGATTACAGGGGCTTCATTCTGCTCCCCATCCCTGTCTTCCAGCTCAGGGGTCTGGGTACTCAGGAACAACTGGTCCTACTGCTGAAGATTGAGGCAAAGACGGCATTAAGTACCTCAGCCTTTTCCTCATCCTTGGTCACTATGTTACCGGCCCCATCTACTAGAGGACAGAGATTATCCTTAGTCCTCTTTTTATTGCTAATATATTTATAGAAACTTTTTTTTGTTGTCCTTGACAACAGAAGCCAGGTTTAGTTCTAGCTGGGCTTCGGCCCTCCTAATTTTTTCCCTACATAGCCTCACTACCTCTTTGTAGCCCTCATGAGTGGCCTGCCCTTCCTTCCAAAGGCCATAAATCCTCTTTTTCTCCCTAGGTTGCAACCCTAGCTCCCTGTTCAGCCAGGCCAGTCTTTTTCCCCAACAGCTTGTCTTTTGGCACATGGGGACAGCCTGCTCCTGTGCCTTCAAGACTTCCTTCTTGAAAAACATCCAGGCTTCCTGGGCTCCTTTGCCCTTCAGGACTGGCTCCCAAGGGACTTTGTCAACCAGGCTCCTGAAAAGCCTAAAGTCCACCCTCCGGAAGTCCAAGGTAGCAGTTCTGCTGACCCCTTTCCTTGCTTCTCCCAGAATCGAAAACTCTATCATTTCACGATCACTGTTCCCCAAACAGCCTCCAACCGTCACATCCCCCACAAGCTCTTCCCTCCAAACAGCAGGTCCAGCAGGGCACCTTCCCTAGTCAGCTCGCTCACCAGCTGCATCAGGAAGTTATCCCCAGTACACTCCAGGAACCTTCTAGACTGTTCCCTCCCTGCTGTATTGTATTCCCAGCAGATATCCGGCAAGTTGAAGTCCCCCACAAGGACAAGAGCTCATGATCTTGAGACTTCTCCCAGCCATTTGTAGAATATTTCATCTGCTTCCTCATCCTGGTTGGGTGGTCTATAACAGACTCTTACTACGATGTCTGCCTTGTTGGCCCTCCCCCTGATTCTTACCCATAAACACTCAACCCTATTGCCACCATCATTTAGTTCAAGACATTCATAACACTCCCTGTCACACAGGGCCACCTCTCTGCCTCTTCTTGCTTCCCTGTCCTTCCTGAAGAGCCTATAGCCATCCATTGCAGCACTCAAGCTGTGTGAGTCATCCCACCATGTTTCTGTGATGGCAACTACATCATAATTATCCTGCTGTACAATGGCTTCTAGCTCCTCCTGTTTGTTGCCCATGCTATGTGCATTAGTGTATAAGCACTTCAGCTGGGCTATTGGTCCCTTCTCCTTTTTACTAAAGGAAACCGTAATTTTGCCACCCCCAGACTTATTCCTAAGGAGCCCAGTTACACCCCCTTCCTTTTCCATATCTAGTGCCAGCATGCCGCTTTCAGGCTTTTTGCTAGCAAGCCCAGATCTATCCACACCCCCCTTCAAATCTAGTTTAAAGCTCTGTCAATGAACCTCACCAACTGCTGCCCTAAAACCCTTTTCCCCCTGTGAGACAGGCTTTTACCGCCTGTTGCCAGCAGGCCTGGTGTCTTGAAAATCACCCCATGATCAAGGGCACCTGGGACGGTGTGGGGGTTACTCGAGAGGCACACCGGGCAGGGACTTGTGGCCACCGGCCCCTGCCCTCTGAATCTCCACGTTCAGCCACGCTGCTAGAGGGCGGGGAGCGCTCTGTGTGTGGAGCTCTGTCTGCCCGATGTGCTCCTTTCAGGGAAGGCAGGGCGCGACTCCAGTTACCTGCCTCTCGCTCACACTCCCTTATACTTCTCAACCCACTCACCTCCTCACGGAGCTCCACCACTCGGCGAAGGAAGGAGTTCCCCGACCCGGGCGCACCTCCCGCAGGCCCGCTCACCGCTGCCACCCCGCACCGGCGTCAGAGCGGGGCGCAGCCTGACGCCGGGGGGGCAGCAGGCTCCCACACGGGCTCCGTCTGGGAGGCCACCTCAGAGCCGCTCCGCGCAGAGCTCGGGGATGCCATGGCCCCCCGCCGAGTCATTACCACCGCCTCCTGCCCGGCTCGAGGCCGCCGCGCTCCGCGACCGCCCCTTTACAACTGCCGCGTGCCGCGTTGGCTCCGCCCCTTCCGCCTCAGCAGCCCGCCCCCGCGCTGCCGCTTCCGGCACGCGCCCGCCGCCTCTCCCGCCTTCGCGAGCCCCCCAAAAAGCGCCCCTTGCCGGCCCCTCCCCCAGCGCGGCCGTGCCGGCGCAGGGGCCGGTCTCCTCGGCGGGTGACCGCCGGCGTGTTTGCAGCCCGTTCGGAACTGCCGCGTGCCGCGCCGGCTCCGCCCCTTCCGCCCCGCCTCTTCCGCCCTTCCGGCACGCGCCCGCCGCCGCTCCCGGCCTTCCCGGCCGCCTCCGTTCCTCGCGTCGCGCTGTCCGGTGAAAGGGGCTGCTTCGTCCCGTCGCGCTGGTGCCTGGGGAGAGCCCTGCGCTGCCCGCCCCTGGCGCTGCCGCGGCAGAGCCGCACGCGGGACCCGCAGGCTGCCTGCCGGCTCGGAGTTTGCCGTCGCCGCCGTGTAAAGCACCGTGAGATGCGGCCTCGGGCCGTGGCGGTTTGAGTTCGAGCGTGCCGCCTTGCAGAGCCAAGGCTGGAGGCTTGGGGCCGGGACATCTCTCTTCGGGGACTTGGTGTTCCTGTGCCCAGCGGAGCGGGGACCAGGGTCTCCAGGAACAGTCGCAGAGTACACCACTGGTGCGTTATTTCATGGGTTCCAATGGTCAACCAGTAGTCAGTGGTGATATCCGGTGGCATGCCAGTGCAGAAGAGCACCAGAGCATCACAGGTCACGCGTGAGGGCACTGGGATGGCATTTGTGCTGCTGGCAGTTGGCCTTGCTGTTCGGGGAGAGAAGTGGTGCTTTTCTCATGATAAGACCCACGACGTTATGCCATACCTGTATGTCAGGAGGCTGAGACTGCACCAGAACGCCAGAGTCCTCCCTGAGGAAGGGTGGAGCAAGAAAGACAACACGCTCTGCTGCAGCAGCAAGACGTGATATACATCATATTGCGCAAAAGCCTGGAAAGAACTATCCCCACTATTGCTGTCAGGGTATTTAATGGCAATCAAATCTTCTCCATCCTCACCTTCAAACAGGGATGTCCGTTGCTGAAGAAGGAGGCTCTTGAAGGTGGTGTGATGAGGAAGGCTCCAACAGAGAGGGTTATATTCCGCATGTTTTGTCCTTTCTGTGAACGTAAAGAGATGAAGATTGTTCTGACTTTGAACTTGGAGCTTTGGAGTTAGCTGGGAAGCCCTGTGTTGTGTTAGATGTTATGTGAGAGCACCTGAAACACTGGGACTGCTCCTGGGGACTGCTGCAGTAAAGCAGCAATGGACAGTTTCTTGCTAGGGACTGAGATGAATGGGAAAGCCTGTCATTTATGAGGTTATGCTAATTTAGCTCCACTGAATCTCTCTGGGGACCAATAATATTGATTTAGGATTTTGTTCTGATGACAGCTGAAAGGTGTGAGCTAGAAGAATTGCCTGTGCCTTGCCAACTGCTTCACCCAATTACCGCCTGCAATAGCAGCCTTAAGTTCTTGCTCCTTTTTCACCTTGAGTCTTAAGATGAGATGCTGCAGGGTACTGAGCCATCTCTCTGTGTTTCCTGCACCAGGACACCCAGTACCACTTTCTGGAGGGAAACTGCCTGCTGTGGGTACCACAGCACAGCTCTTGACATGCTCTGAAAGTTAAATTTGACCTGTGTCTTCAAGTGGAACTCATTCCTTACAGAACTTATTAATAATTTGCCTCCTGGCTCCTGCAAAGCGTATAGTGAAATGTAGATGTTAAGTGGTGGGATGGGGGGAAGCAAAGAAAAAAAATACCAAAACAACACCCCAAATGAGCAACTGCTGAACTTTGCATTTCTCCTAAGGGTGCAGAGAACTTTTCCCATGGGGAGAAATAGCCAGGGATGCTACCTTTTAGCAGGTCAGGTTGAGTGGTGGCTGTTTGTACCATGTATAACTGGGCAAATTCCCTCCCTCCTCGCAGTTAAAGGGGTTTATAGCTGTGCCCCTGCTCTCTCTGAGCCCAATGGGCATTTTCAGTTCCCATCTAGGCTGAGACAGCACCGCCTTGGCTCCCCCGCGTGCCCAGTCTAAGTGGGCTGTCCCACTGGGAAGGCACCTCTGATAGAGCCTGAAATACCAAAACAGCTTCCCTTTTGTGGACAAGGATGCCTTTCTGTCACAGTAGCTGTTTTGTATACCAGAGCACAGTGTTATCCTCTTGTGTGCTAGCTTAATGGTTTAATTTGTCCTGCGAAATTGTTGCAGCGGGAGAACTGGATGTGACACACCAATTTTCTCTTATAATAGGAATCGTCAAAGCCCCTAAGTTTAATCCTTGGCTTTGTGGGAACCTGGCTGAGAGCGAAAGCTTAGCAAATCTACAGTGAAACAAAAGAGCGTGGACCAGCTACAACCACATGTCCATGCTGCTTTGCAGTGTTCTGCCTTGCAACGCACCCCTAAACCGCAGGAGGCTGATCTTACAGCTGATGCATCATCTGAGCAGAAGTAGCTGCTGTACATTTGGGGGATCAGGTGAGGGGGCTCGATGCTATAAATCTTCTCCTTAGGGATTTTTCAAATTTGCGGTATCTTTTTCCTTCTGGAACAAGAAAAGCATGAAAATAAGACCCAGATCAGGATCTCTGCTAAAGTGTTTGATGTTGGCTGCTGCTCTTCCTGAAACTTCATCTCTTCTTTGAAAGCAGGGACTGTGCAACCCTTTTGCATAAGAAGAAAGTCTTGCAGACATTGAAATAAGTGTAACTGGTGCAGAGCTACGTGGCTGATTCTGCAGAAAACCAGAAGCGGCGTCTTGCAGACAATAAATGCTCCCCTTTCATCTCTGCTCAGAGTTCTAAAGCTGATCTCTTTAATGCCACTGTTGCTGACTGCTTTTTTTTCCTGAAGAAATCACCTCGGGGAGGAGAAAGAGAGATTTCCTTACACAGTAGGTGTCCCACAAATCTCCCTAGCCAGTTGTGGGCAGCTCCTCTGATTTTACCAAAAAAAATAATATAAAAAATAAAAGCTTTTTTCCTTACTCCATTTTGTCTTTTACTGTTTCAGATAGGGATGGACAAAAATTGGCTTCATCTTACCCTGTACATTTGAGAACGGCAGGATCAGTGGGGTCTCACCCCTTCAGACCTTCCTTATCAAACACATCCAAAACACACCGATGATTACTTAGCCACCTGAATGAGCTGCGGGAAACTAGCTTTGCTCCAGAAACCTCCCCAGACCTGTACTGAGATACTGAGAAGGTGACCGGACCGTGATTAAACTGCCTATGGTTGATGTTCTTCATCAGCCTGGAGAAGAGAAGGCTCCAGGGAGACCTTATAGCAGCCTTCCAGTATCTGAGGGGCACCTACAAGGAGACTGGAGAGGGACTTTTTACAAAGGCATGTAGTGAGAGGACGGGGGGGAATGGCTTCAAACTGGAAGAGGGGAGATTTAGATTAGATATTAGGAAGAAATTTTTCACTCTGAGGGTGGTGAGACACTGGCGCAGGTTGCCCAGAGAAGCTGTGGCTGCCCCATCCCTGGAGGTGTTCAAGGCCAGGTTGGACGGGGCTTGGAGCAACCTGGGCTGGTGGGAGGTGTCCCTGCCCAGGGCAGGGGGGTTGGGCCTAGATGATTTTTAAGGTCCCTTCCAACCCAAACCATTCCATGATTCTGTGTTATGAAGGACTTTCATGACCAAAAAGACAACGTATTTTGTTGTCTTGCAGGGTGGATTAGACATTGCACATACTGTCAGCTGAGGAGTTCTAGGAAGCGCTGAATCAGTGGAGAAACAGGCATTCATCTCTTTGTTAGGCAAAGAAGAGCTCTTCAAGTGTCTGAAACAAATGCTGGCTGAAGCCTGTGAGACTTCAAGCCATTAAAAGCCTAGAAATCTCCTGTTTAACGAAGGAAGGGGTTCAGCCCAGAAAGAAGGGACACTGGCCTGATCACAGTGGACTCTGTCACACTGCAGGTTTCAGGCTGCAAACAGACATGCTTTACAAGCAGATTTTTTTTTTTTCTTAAAGGTTATGCCATCTGTCCCCAGGGAGGCACATCTGATCTGGTATACACACAGCTGATTTTCATCCCTAATTTCTGCTTCATTACGCAGAACTGGTATTGAAACTGGTACAGCTGTGCCAGGTCTGCAATTCTAACTGTTGTCTCTCAGTGCAGCGCTGACATTTGGTGAAGCAGCAGCAAGGAGTAAAGAGCAGGGCGGCTGACCACGCGCGAACTTTAGGGCAGGGGGAAAGGAATTGGCAGATGGAAAGGGGAAACGGCAGTGCAAGAATAGCAGGTAGGCTGGACCCATGGCGAGGAGGCTGGGCTGAGCCTTGGGTGTTAAAGGAGTTGGAGGGCAGGAGGGCTGAGATGCAACCTCAGCCTCACAGCAGGCAAGAGTGCTCAGCTCACAGCCTCTCCTCCCGGCTCCAACCCTCACCTGCAGGGTCCCACCATTTGGGACTGAAAGCCAAAGGCAAGCTTCGGTTTCCCCTTGCTGCGGTGAAGAGGGTTGCGCAGTTTTATGGCGAGGCTCCCTTCTTCTCCAACTCTGCCCATCTCCTCACTTTTAGAAAAAGAAACTGCGAAGGTTAACCACCTAGAACACCCGCTGTGCCCTTGCTGCTGTCCCTGCCCCAGTTATTACACAGCAAACAGGTACGTGGGAAGAGCATATACCCTGGAACTGATGTTTTTGGAGTCTCTGTTTCTGCTCCATGGGGAGGCAGGGCTGCCCTACTCGGCAGGTTTCTCCTGTGAAAATGCAGAGCATCACCAAAGCTTGAGAATCAGTGTGCTTGGGTTAACCTGGACCAAAACAAATAAAGAGGTTAGAAGGCAACCCCAGCTTTTTTCATCAGCCTTTTCTCCTATTTCTTCAGAAATTCTCCTATTTCTTCAGAAAACCTGATCTCCTTGGGAGACAGGATGCACACAACGTTTCCCAAACCCATCATTTCCATCAAAGGTACAGAGTCTTTGCTCTCTTTGCCCCCTGTACTCCATCATCCCAGCACCCTGAGCACCCTTGCACTCTTGAAGCCCTGCAGATTGCTCCATTGCTCTGACCACTTGGCTTTCTTAGAAGTGATCTTGGCTGTGGTTTGTTGGTATAAAAGACATGTAAAGGTCCTTTTGAAGCCGTGGACCTCAGGGTTTCATTGTGTAGCAGCAGAGATGGGATGGCCCGTGCCAACCCAGCTGCTAAATCAGTGTGAGGGTTAAACTGACCCAAGGAGGGGCAATGCCCAAGGCATCAGGCACGTCTTTGGCGGGTTCTTTTCTAGCATGAACAATACTGCAGCCTTTCATTCCTGCACTCCCTTACACAGTGCACTGGTACCCAGCCTGGGCTCCCTTCTCTGGCCTGCTAGGAGAGCAGCCCAGAGTCACGGCAAAATTGAAAGCGTGCAACTACAAAGCCGGGAAATGAATATCTGGAATATGCCTTTAGGCTACTGGGCGCCTTTGCTTATTGCTGCAGTAAATGCAGGAGAAAAAGGGGGGGGGGCACATCTCGCTTCACTTCGCTGAAAAAGTTCTGAGCAATTTATTTAGTTTAATGTTGCGTTTTGATGAATGATGTGCCTGTCTTGGTGCAAGAGGCACAATCACGTGTTGTGAGAGGAGGCCATGGAGCAGGATTCAATCAGTGCACGTGATGCCAGCGGGGAGATGAACTACAGAGGATGCTTTTTTCCTTTGGCAATCCCAGTAAATCTGACTGCATCTTTCAGTCTGTGAACACTACTGGGTGCCTAGCCTAAGGGCATGTGGTGCCAGTAAACAGGGGGCAATAGCAGCCCAAAGGGAAATATGGCAAAGCTTAGGAGTCTGTTAGGCTTACAGGTCCTACCAGCCGTGGAGAAACCCTCCCTGGCAGCAGGAGAATTTGTGACACACTGATGCAAACAGTCCCGGTGCCATACCCACATCTAAAAGCTGTTGGTCACCATTCAGAGAAGCCGTAGCTTCTCCACGTCGGCACAAAAGGGGCACAAAGCTTTTTGCACAGTGATGGGTATTTTTCAAGAGCAGCCTGCGATATCCTGCACTCTCCTCTGGCTGACAGCTGGCAGCAGCTCTACCGGAGGCACGGCTGGAGTGTACCGGAGCCCTGCAGAAGGCACAGGGGAGACATTTGGGGGACTCTGCTCCTGGGGGCCATGTCTTGGTTTACAGCTAGACCCGACAAGATACTCCAGTTGATCATTACCTAACAAGTATCGGTGGCTCTTGTCGGTGTCCATTATCCCTTTAATATAAAACAGCGGGGAGATTAAATAACCTTCTGACACTGCAGCCAGACTTTGCTGGGTCTTGGAACAGCCCTTATGGCATTCTGGCGAGCTCTGCTTTTATTCCATTTTCCCCACTGGCAGACGGCACGGCTCATTGTGCATGCGAGCGTGTTCAAAAGTGCGACATAAATGAAATGCGCTCGGCTTTAGGGGATATATGAGAGCCCAGATGTGCCAGGACCTTCAGTTGTTTTACAAGGTCCGAAGCAGAGGGAGTAAGTGCCAGTCAAAAACTTCGGTTTCTTCTGTCTGTCTGTCTCATTTTCCCTCTTTTTAGAGGTTTCTGGGGAAATGAGGTAAGTGAAGCACTGAAATTCCCCCTTGGCGAGTCGATCAGCTCAAAGTCTGCAAAACCCCAGACAGAGATGCTCCTGCTGACAGCTTTTTCCTCCCTGGATGCTTCCCTTCCGCAGCCTGCCCAGCGGAGCCGCCGTGCTCTGGCTCCGCTCTGCTCGCCTGGAGCCAGCCCTGAAGCCCCCAGGTGCCTCAGCCCTGGCACAGGAGCAATCCCACGCGGCTCTCAGCCCCGGCCCCCGTCTTCCTGAGGAGCAATCTGGCGAGTGTCAGCAGGCGCTCGGCTGCTCTGCCGCTCGTACGCAGCCGCGCGGCCCCGCGCCGCGCTCCCACGGCTCGCCGAACACCCGCAGCGATGGATGCGGGTCAGCCGCCGATCAATCCAGGCTCTGGCCAGGTAATGAAGGGGAAATGTCAGCAGCCCCAAGATCCAAGGGGGAGATGTTTAAGCTAATGTGTACTTCCCCAAAGACACCGTACTTCTAAAGATTTATGCCTTTTTAGCAATCATTTGATTGCGCCAGGACCCCACTGCAGTACAGGCGTCGGTGGTGCTGAAAATGGTGTGACCTACATAAAGCAGGCAGACAGAAAAAGGGGCAAAAAAGCTGCTAAAGGGAACTAGCCAACCTTTTATTCACATTAGCAACTACAAGTGAAGTCTCACAACTCCCAGCCCAGCTCATTAGTCCATGCTGGCTGCACACACTGTGCATCAGCAGTATTTTAATTCAGGCACAGCACAGGACTTTTTCTAAAGTAACTTCAGTTTGTTTGCTGTGTTTCAGAGGAACACATATACACCGGGCGTGTTTCTTCTGTCAGGCGAGAGAGGGTCTATGTGTTGGGTGGACACATATACCAGGGAAATGCAATACTGCCGGAATATAAATCGTTTGAGACGATAGGAAGTTTCATTTCTTGTTAACTCCATTGGATACATTTTCCCAGTGATCATCTTCTGGATAAAAATTTTGGCTTGGAAGCTGCCACACAGTCAAGAGAAAAGGGCCTGTAATGAGAATGACTGAAAATGGAGTACATTTTTCTGTATCTCTAACCTGCAGATGAGGATCCAGTTTCCCAATTAATGTCTTTCCTCATCCCAACTGCCGCTGCGATAAGAAAGCAACATTTTTTTTTTCTATCAGATTGCTTCCAGGATCTTGGTTGTACAACTTGCTGTGAGCAGGAAGGAGTCCATGGCTTCGTGTGCGTAGATATAGGAATAAAACACATCTTCCCCTCACGAAAAATTCCTGCTGGAAATAAAAAAAACTGCAGATGGACCTGCACGCCTATTTGCCTCTGTGAACAAAACCAGCATCCATAGTGTGCTCTCTTGCTTCAGCTCCAGCTGATTCAGTAATTTCCTCATCTAACTTATCACGGGGGAAAAAACCTCAGACATCATACCTTACCCCTTAGAGACCATACAGCCAGTCATCTGCACGCCTGCGTCTTCGGAAATGAAAGTGAGAGGCTGTGTGATACGTTATCATAGCGGCACTTCCCAGAGGAGTTACCGCACTGCAGGGTTTGGCACGTGTGCCACAGCAGACAGGTAAGAACATGTGAGCATCAGGGCACTTTCCCACCCTCTTCGGAGGTAACAGCTAACGTGTTTCGTAAACACACACAGTGAAATATTTATATGGACACATATTTGTGCGTGTAATTCTCATCATACATCTCCTTTTAAACCTGTCTCAAATATTTTTAAACCTTCCTTAAATCACAGAATCATCGAATGGTTTGGGTTGGAAAGGACCTTGAAGACCATCGAGTTCCAACACCCCTGCCATAGGCAGGGACACCTCCCACCAGACCAGGCTGCCCAAGGCCACGTCCAGCCTGGCCTTGAACACCTCCAGGGATGGGGCCTCAACAACCTCTCTGGGCAACCTGCGCCAGGGGCTCACCACCCGAAATAAAGTATCCTTTTGCACCTCCCTTATATTGGACTTGAAAGAAAAGGTAAATTGCACAAAGGTTTGTAAGATAGGAGCAGTTCAGATTTTCTCCATGAAGTTGCGCATGATGTATTATTTCGTGGGCTAAAGAGAGACTATCTATTTCACCAGTTGTCTCCTGATACAGTTTCCACTGATCCATCCAAACTGACAACAGGCGTAACATTCTCCCGTCACTTTTAAAAACCTCAGGGCAGAGAATTCACTGGGACACCCAGACTTCCCCTCCGGCCTTTATCCCTTTAAGTCAGCACAGAAATGAAGCAAACGCTCAGCATTACCTGAATTGAAGCTAAGCCGGTACTCAAGGGCTGTAAAGACCCGGACCCTTAGCAAATCCCCTGGACGTGGCCTTAGGCGAGTTCCCCCGTGACCGTATGGGCTGGTTTCCCCCATATCACAGGGAAACTGATGTGTAGAAGTTTCCTTCAGTTTCTATCATCTTTCCTTTCTGTGTT
>VUYV01000081.1:228548-317894 GCA_008711295.1 Anarhynchus alexandrinus
CCCCGTTTTTCAGCAGTATTTTTGCACTATGCTTATGACAGTGGTTCAAAATTGCTGTAAAGTGCAGCAGGGCTGTTATTTTACCTGTCAGTCAAACCTGTGACATTTTTGGTGTGCTAAGCTGGAGGAGACAGCAGTATCGCCTCTGGTCTGCTCCCCGTTCTGCTAACTCCTGCGTTTCCTCTGACATTTTGGTTTCAGTCACTTCCTTCTCACACTTTGCTCTATGTACAATTTTGTTTTTTAATAAAAACACCTCCAACCTAAACCTATCAGTGTGGAATAGCTCACGGGAACTTCAGCACGTTTTTTTTTTCATGTGGCCATTCTCCTCTCTCGGGGCAAACAAGGGGGCTCTCCCAGGTACATGTCAGACAGAAGGACACATCACTTCGTCCTGGAGTCTCGTCTGCAGAAGCGAAAGAATGAAGGTTTCCAGACTTGAAGAACCCATGGGCCACAGCAGTAGTGTTGCCACATCTTTCTGTTTCCAAAGCAGTTGGGGTTTGCAAAAATCACCCCAGGAGACATCCTTTTAAAGCACATTTTGAAACTGGAAAACATAAAACTGGCAGAGGGCAGGTTTAGATTGAACATTAGGAAGAAGGTTTTCACTGTGAGGGTGGTGAGGCACTGGCACAGGTTGCCCAGAGAGGTTGTTGAGGTCCCATCCCTGGAGGTGTTCAAGGCCAGGCTGGAGGTGGCCTTGGGCAACCTGGTGTGGTGGGAGGTGTCCCTGCCTATGGCAGGGGGGTTGGGACTCGATGGTCTTCAAGGTCCTTTCCAACCTAAACCATTCTGTGATTCTATGATTTTCCCTCCTGATCAGTTCTGCAGATTCCAGCTGATGAGGTCTTTCGCTCTGCATGAGTCATGCATGTCCAAGGAGATGCCCTCAAACCCCTGCGTGACATGTGGCCTTGCTGCATTGACCCCGGCCACAAGCAGAAGGCAGAACTGGGAGAGAAAAGTCTTTTGGGACTCATCTCTAGAGACGATGTTTTACAGAAGACAGAAGATAACTGTAAGAAGTAAAACACACCCTAAAGCGTTATTTTAGCAGTTAACTGGCACCAGACAAAACAACAGGAGATGAGTATTACCGAGTTTTAAAGTTAGCCACATAATTAACCAGAACGGTGAGAACAGCAGTTAGTCCGTCTATTCTGTAATGAGAAACAATAAAAAAGAATCCAGGGGAAAAAACCTGGGAACCAGAGTTGTTTTCTAAAATGAGTTTCTACAAGGAACATTTAGCTTATAAAGAGAGATAAATTATAGGTATGCACTTAATGTGTGTTTATGGTTTAGTCCCGAGGAGACAGAAGGAAGAAAAATGACCCCTGCTTTTTTCCGTCTAAGCTGCATTAGAACAAACAGTTGGGGCTGGTTGTCCATAATTCACTGGGAAGTGGCTGTGCAGAAAACCTTCTCAACGTCTGCAGGCCTGCCACAAAGCTGTCTGCTGAAGGGAAACACCACGATCTGGGTGGTGGTGTCACTGCCCGAACGAGAGGCAGCGGGAAGGAGATGACCCGTGACCAATTTTCACAGTGCGGCCCTGGGTTTTGTCCAAGTTTGAGAGAAATCCCTGAGGAACCCCATCTCTATGTTTTGGCTGTTTAGCAGCGTGCCGAGGGTGGTGCGGGTGCGCTGGAGATGATCAGAGCTGGTGTGGCTGGACGGTACACCCCAACGTTTGGCTTAGCGAAGCTTGCGCCACCTCCCAGCAGTTGCCACCAGCTTGGCTCGCTCCCCGCTCCCTTCACACCGAGCTTGTCCGCCTCTCCTCATCTCTCTCTTCCACCAGCACCAATCTGCTCCCTCGCCGGGGGCCAAGCACGGTGAGCAGCGAGCCGGCACCATTCCCACCTGCGCCTGGGCTGCCCCAGGGTAACCCAAAAGGTTGTTTGATTTATCAGGTCAGGACTCGGGGGAGGAAGAGAGGTCATCGTTGGAGAAAACTAATTACAGGTACAGCAGTTAGCATATGCTGTTGACCGCTGGCTGCATTAAAGAAATAAAACTCAAACCAGGTCATTAATATGAACTCTCCCTGCCGAGGAAAGCAAAGCCGCTGTTCTAATAAAGCCCAGAAATGAGGGGGAGACCGCATCCATGGCGTGCTGTCGGAGCGTGCATGGCCCAGGAGAGCTATAACAAACAGGATCAACTCCGTATACAGAGGGAGGGTGCCCGGGTGGTGAGAATCCAAAAGGCGGAGGTCTATGCAGAAGGCGCAGTGCGTGGGGCTTGTCCAAACCCCCCCTGAGGCTGCAGACATGAAATCCTCTGTGCACACGGGATATGTACAAAGAGCTTCCTGTGACTGTGTGGAGCAGAAATCATGGCGTATCCTGAAGTGACCAGTCCCCAGATGGACAACTGAGCCCATTGTCTGCTCCCACCTACATCACACACCTGCGAGTCACAGGCATCTCCTAGGGATGTTTGCTATCGGAGATGCCACAAGCCCTGGGAAGCTGTAGCCTCTTTCAGGTCTGGGTTACCGGCTGATTTGGGGAATCATAGAATCATAGAATGGTTTAGGTTGGAAGGGACCTTAAAGATCATCGAGTCCCAACCCCCCTGCCCTGGGCAGGGACACCTCCCACCAGCCCAGGTTGCTCCAAGCCCCGTCCAACCTGGCCTTGACCACCTCCAGGGATGGGGCAGCCACAGCTTCTCGGGGCAACCTGCGCCAGGGGCTCACCACCCTCAGAGTGAAAAATTTCTTCCTAATATCTAATCTAAATCTCCCCTCTTCCAGTTTGAAGCCATTACCCTAGGCAGGGCCTAGTTCCATGTCACAAATGCCGTGGTTACCCAAAGGCTTTTCTCTTCTGAAAATGCTTGTCTTGCCTAGCAGCGTGGCTGAGACCAAGCGTGTGCCTCCCCTGATATCTCACAGGGGTTGATCCTACAGTGTGGTCTTTCTCACTGGTGCAATGATGGAGGCCGCTCTATCCCTGTCCATCTCATTTCACAAAATTTCAAGGGACTCAGTATCTGTGAGATCACTGTCAAATTTGGGTAAGATTGGTCAAGAGACTCAAGTGCTCTGAGGTGCAGCTGACTGACGGGCAGCATGGTCTCACATGCCTGGTGTCCCGGGGAACCACGCTGCACCCCAGCATGTTGAGGCACTGCCTCCAAAATATATTGGCTGCATCAGGAGCGCTCCAGAGATTCCTTTGCCCTGTGAAAACTCGTCAGTGCCCCCTCAGCCTGATTTTCAACAACCAAAAATCCGGCAGCTTCAGGTTTCAAATCAGTAGAGAACGGCTGTTCAGGGTCATGGTCTCATTGTAATGCCCAAGGCTCGTTCTCAAAATTTGTTGTATTGCAGAGAGCAATAAATAAATGAATGCCACATAGCTGAGCTGAGGATCTTCGTGGCCCCAGAAGGAGGTTTGCAGATATTAGTGTTGGTAAGCCTAATGTTCCCACGCACTGGAGCCAGAGCTCATACTCCTCTGGGGCACAAGCGTGGGGCAATGTGGCAGGAAACGTGTCCCACACCCCGTGCTATGGGGTTGAAAGGAGTCACAAGGACGGGCTGTATCTGACAGAGATGACATCTCACGGAGCCTTTTTGAGCCCAAAGCCCCAATAAATGTCTCTTCCCTGCAAGCCGGGGCCGCAGCAGTTCTCCCATACCGCAGCCCCACGCAGGGAGGACCACAGGACAGCTGTCGGTGGGGCCCTGCAAGAAGAGAGGGGTCGTGCCGTGGCACTCCGTCTCGATGGAGCATGGCTACAGCAGCAGAGACCCGTATACTCAAAGCCCTGGTGCACAGGCTGCAAAACCCATGGGGATGGTTGAGCTCCCGCTGCTGTTGTGGATGGACATGGTCCCGAATCCAGGGGGTGTGCTGACCTGCAGCTGGAGGCTGCGTTGTCTCTCGTGGAGCAGCACATTGGTTCATACTCACCACCTTTGGAATGCGCAAAGGAGAAAGTGAAGGTTATCCAGAGTCATGCTGCAAACAGAATTTACTCTGAGCAATTAATTATGCCACAGGGATGTGCCTGTGGCCGCAGGCACCTGCAAAATAAGCGGGCAGATACTGATTTAGGAGCCTTCTGTAAGGCTTCTGGTTTTCTGAGCTGCTGAAGCCGAGGGGCAGGAACCCACACAAACAGCAGTATATTTAGCTTAGGGCTGATCATACACTCACACAAACACAGCGGTTCTACGGCTACGTGTATAAATTGAGCCGCTGTCCAGAGCTAAGGTTCACGGCTTCATACATATATTGCTTACTGGCATCTTTATGGAGGGAAAAGTTTGTGTACGGAAAGAAGGGAAAATCAGGGTGAAATCACTGTGGGGCCGCAGGAAGTTAATTTTGGTGCTGCAGGTAGAAAATCTGATGAATACATGTATCTTAATGTGCATGCTAGGCTTACTGCCAGAGTGATATGGCTAATTCCAAATTCTCATTTCCAAATGTATTAAAGCCTGAGAAGTTTTAAAGCAGAAAGAGACACGTTGTTTGTTCTAGAGTGTAACAACCTTAATGTGGAGATTTGTGTCAACTTAAAGAACACGAACAACGTGTTTTAACCCAAAGCATGGAGGAGAAATGGGATGCTTGTGAGGACAGTGAGGATATTCCAGGTAGCTCTCATTTCTAGAGAAATCCTATCCTACAGCTCTTTCCTGGCCCTACAGAATAAGAATGAAACAAGAGCTGTGTACCCAACCCCTTTTGGCTGTTCCTAAATCCCAACCCCAATGCCTTCTCCACTAATATTTTCCCAGGCCCCACTGATCTGAATAAGAACTTGAAACTTGGGCGAAGACAACGAGATAGAACCCAAATCTGGTTACACTGTTGTGACACTAATATAATTCCTTTGGAGGGAGGGGATTAGAGCCTTTTAATGCCCTGATTTTATAGGTCTGTGCAAAACACAGCATCAGTTCAGCTGGAGACATCTGGACTCTCCCTGTTAAAAGAATAAAGGCTTTTTTTTATGCAGAGGATTCTCAAAGGAAATAAGGAGTTCACTAGTGGGTGAATAAAACATGGAATAAATTTGAAATACTCAGGAGGGAAAGAAAAGCACTGCATAAAATTAAAAATAAAAAGATGTGCAGTCCTTGATAAATAAAAACAATAGAACGTAGCACAGGTCAAAGGCTCTGCAGCCATGAGTAATGACAAAAGGTGATATTAAACATTGCAGAACCCTGATTAGTTTTGTAATAGTGTCTAAATCTGTGAATGTACAACTTCAAAAAGAAGATTTAAATGTCATTCTCTAAGCAGCTTACCAGAGCTCCATTTTTTAAATCTTCATTATTGTTTCTTGCTAATTTGTTTTTACCAGATTCTCCTACTATCTCCTGTGCACTCTGGTTATGAGGTGCTAAAAGGATTAGGAGCCCACGGATTTCAAGAGCAGTTGATCTTTTCCACAATTTCTTGTTCCGAAAAGCTTCATTGCTAACTCAAAATAGACTCAAAACTGAATAACGTAGGTTATCCTTTGCAAAACACTTTGGGAGAAGATGCAGAAAAACAGCTCTGTCTACTGCTGCTGACTTGCAAGTCCTCTAGGGTGGATAAAGAAGAAATCGGAGGTATGGCAGATTCACCACTTCAGCAAAAATGCTGCCCTCGTTTCACAATTGTTCTGAGATGGTGATGCCCACCAGCACTAGTCAGTTGCTTGACCCAGAATGTCAGAAAGCAAAATAATTTCATTTCTGAAGAGTGAAATTAAAATCCCAGGTGACCTTATTCTAAAGCGTGATGCCCCTCTTGCATCTCCAGTTGCTGTGGTCCCATGATCTAGAAGAACAAGTTCCACCAGGTCCAGGTTTTTATATCCGACCCTCATAGCAAGGAGCACCATCTCCCACGGTGTGCTGTGACGACTCCCTTGGTGCACAGGTAGATGAAGGACTGCTCCACGTCTGTCTGACCCTGGCTCTCACAGCCTGTGCGCTGAGGTCCCGTCACCTCGCGTACGCACCATGGACCCAGTGCGTGACGACGGGATACCGACCCTGGGCAGAACAACTGCATGGTACTGCGGTCAGACCTTTGAAATTTTCTGCTGGTTAATGAACCTGTAAAATCAGGCTTGCAAAAGTGGCATTGGATTTATGACATACACCTTCTCCACAATCCCACCGTCAGTCCACAGGCTGCTGGTCCTTTTGCTCCCTACCAAAATGATTCATGCCTGGCATATGTGAAACACCAGGAGCAGGGCAGGGTGATGGACTGGATTAATCTGGAAAAGCAGAAGTCAAAGGGACACCTCAGCAGGTCCAGGTGGTGTAACAAAGGCAATAGCCACAGTTGCAGCTTGGGATGATCAGACTGGAAAGGCTTTTACCCAGGGTGGCGGTACATCCCCAGTCATTGGCGAGATGGGGGGATCGCCATCCTTGGGGGGTTTCAAAACTCACATAGGCAAAACCACAGCTGCCCTGATCTAGTACTTGGTGAGAACCCTGCTCCAAGCAGGTCCTCTCTGACCAGCATTTCTGTGCGTCTCTAACTCTGTGAATAACTACTTTTTCCATTCCACAAACAACATCTGTATCACTTTCTCTAAAACTGCCTAACGCCATATGTTGGGTTTACGTGGCAAGGTTTTGGTTGGGGGGGGGATGCAGGGGTGGCGACTGTCAGAAGATGCCAGAAGCTGCCCTCATGTCAGACAGAGCTATTTCTAGCTGTGTCCGAGATGGACCTGCTGCTGGACAAAGCTGAGCCCGTCAGTGGTAGCGCTGCTGTGATAACATATGTAAGAAAGGGTAAAAAAACCGCTGCACAACAGCAGTTGGTAGAGAGGAGTGAGAGAAACAGCCCTGCAGGCACCAAGGTCAGTGAAGAAGGAGGGGGTGGTGGTGGTCCAGGCATTGGAGCAGAGATTCCCCTGCAGCCCATGGTGAAGACCATGGTGAAGACCATGGTGAGGCAGGTTGTCCCCCTGCAGCCCGTGGAGGTCCACGGCAGAGTAGATATCCACGTGCAGTCCATGGTAGACCCCATGCTGGAGCAGGTGGCTGTACCCTGAAGGAAGCTGTGACCCTGTGGAGGGCCCACGCTGGAGCAGGCTCCTGGCAGGACCTGTGGCGCCGCTGTGGACCCGTGCTGGAGCAGTCTGTACCCGAAGGACTGCGCACCGTGGGAAGGATCCACGCTGGAGCAAGCCATGCTGGAACAGCTTGTGAAGAACTGCGGTGTGTGGGAAGGACCCACGTTGAAAGTCGTGAAGGAGCGCATCCCATGGGCTACCCGCTGGAGCAGGGCGCCCCATGGTTTTCATCGCTGCCCTGTTTTCTCCCCCACTGTCCTGTTTAGCAGGGGGAGTCCCAGAGGGGCTTGGGGGGGGGTACCTGGCAGCCAGCCAAGGTCCACCCACCACGCACTGTTTCTCTCAAGTCGTTTACAGCCATGATCAGCGTTCAGTTTAATTCACAACTTTATTACTTGGGTGGCCAAGCCAGTGTCAACCGGTTTTTGGGCTGGCCTGACTCACTCGCTCCTCTCCCACCCTGCCATGTACTACTCCCTCCCTTGTGTCTGTACAGCTGCTCTGGGAAGCTCCTGGCCTGCACACAAGCTGCAGGCAGGAGAAGGCACCTTCAGCACTAGAGAAAATGTCACGCGCTGTACCCTCAGAACAGATACCCCCAACTTGAGCTCCTCTTGAAAGCTGCTGCTTTTATTTTAGGTTCTGAAGAAGGGTTTCTGCACCCCGAACTGGGCCTGTTTCTTCTGAGAACATTAGCTAGTCTGACAGAATATATTTCCTCTCCCTATAAAAATTTATTTACTCTCTTCAACAACCTCTTCCTATGACTCTAAAGGCTTGTCCATCCGAGAATATCTTCAACCACAGCTCACAGACAAAAAAACAGTGTGGCGTTGCAATAACCTTCCTGTCTGATCAAAGAACAGGAAGAATTAGTTTTTTCCTTTCCTTCTAAAGGCCGTGTGATTGAACCTGACAGCTTCTTGCTGAACTGAAGCATGTCACTTCAGGAGAAATCTGACCCAAGAGTTCAAGTGATGGAGACGTTCCCCATCGCTAAGAAAGACACTGCAATATCTAGTTATCTACCTCAAAACAGACAAACAAACAAGCTAATTTCTTTCACTCTCCTCTGTGGGTTGAGCAGACCCATTGCTAGGTGCTTCCCACATCTGTAAGCTCCTACAGCCCCCAGATGTCAGAAGTGAAGGCAAACCCAGTGTTCCGTTAGGCAAACTAAAGTCTTCCAACTGTTGTCTTTTTTGAACTGCCTGTAGCCACGTGGCTAGGACTTCTCACATCGGGGCAACGTCCTGCATTTCCTGGCTTCACCTTTCCCGTCTGCTGAGACCAATGTACGGATAAGAAACGAGGTGCAGAGGGAATCTGCAAGCGCCTTTTCTTATCCCCCTCTGGGGATAATCCCTGAGAGCCTTCAGCACAGCCTGGAGCAGGAGAAAGCAGCACTGATTTCATCGTGGCAGTGCTGGGTGGCATAAGCAGAGAGTTTGCCATTTAATAAGAATTAACTCCGTTATTACTTAGCACATAAATCCCTCAAAAGTTTATTATTTCATCAATAATTCACCCAGCTTTCCTAGACTCACATTCTCTGTCTCACTGTGGGATTGCAGAGTCTCTCCCTCTCTCTCCCCCACTGCCCTTCACTTGTTCATTTTTTCCCCTCTTTCTTTCCTTCTTCTGTCCCTCTCCCTGAAATTTGCTTCTCGTGGACGGCTCAGTTGCCCTCCATAAGTGGTTGGGAGGTATCGCCAAATATCGCATCACTCTGGGAGCAAAGTGGGCAGCACCGACAAGTCCCGGGCGGAAGAGCACGGAGTGCACCATCAAAGCCGGGACACCCCAGACATGTGGAAGACAGCGGAGGGGGTGTCTGCAGCACTTCGCTCCCTGCCTGGCAGCGCTGACTGTTGGCCAAAAAGATGACAATCGAGCTTTATTTCTGAGATTGGTTAACTGGGCTTACTTAACATCTGTGTCGCTTCAGGAGAGGGTGGCTGTACCCAAAACAGGGAAGACCTTTCCCGGTTCTGGACTGATGAGGACTCACAACTGGTACAGCTCTTCCTGGTCATACCCATCGTTAGCGTTTGCTGCCTGTCACAGAGGGGAGGGGCAGACCCTCACTGTGGACTCCTTTCAGAGGATTGTTTTGGAAAAGAAGAACCCCAAAACTCATGGCAGTTGGCATACCTGGGATGCGTGCATGGAAGTCACCACTTTGGAAGCCCTCACCAGCCTGTGAGACAAGGCGAGGTGGCAAGGATGCCAGTAGTGTCCAGGGGCAAATCTGGGCTTGGCGCGCGTTCTGCACCAGCCACTGAGGAGCAACACCCTCCCCTCTAAGGGCTGTGGAGTAGCAGGTTTAAAAAGATATCCGGATGCCAAAAGAAAAATCCCTAACGGGGCGGCAGGTAGGTTCAAGCTTGCCTGCCCGCTTGGGCTCCGCAGAGACCGTCCATGGCTGTGGGACGTTATACACTACAGGTAGGCAGAAGCTGTCCCTGCCTGGCCAGGCTGCCTCGCCCGTCGGCGCCGAGAAAAGTCGTGTTTCTCCGCAGGAGCCTGAGCGGCTCTTGCTCGGCAGGGAGGCGCCTGCCCCGCGAAGCGTCTGCCCGCGACGCGTGCCCGGAGCGCCTGGCGTTGGCAGCACGCTGCGCTGGGAAGGAAGCGGACCCGGGACGACAAAACCCGGCTGCCTAGAGCTGAGAGAGCCCGTCCCTGTTTTCCCCTGGCTTTGGCCTGCTGCAGACAAGAGGTTTCTCATTTAAATCCTGACCTGGCAAAGTCACTTTGAGAGTTGTTTATCAAAAGGGATTTTTTTTTTTCAGGGGGAATTTATTTCGCAGTGGCAGGAAGATGCCATTGCGCGCCCAGCCAAATTCATTTGGAAAGGCTCGTTTGCTATAAACCAAAGCATCTCTTTCTCTTACCATAGGCAGAATGGGCTGTTCCAGAAGCAAACTGAAGCTTTTCCCCTCTTTTGCGCTACAGCTACTGTTCTGACAGCCGTGCTTAAGCTCATTAGCCAGACACTCTGAGTTTCAGGGCAGAAAGAAAAGCCAGAAGAGAAACCAGAATAAGTCTGAGCTGCAGCACAGTAAAATCCGTGTTTTCAGGGATCACCAGCAGATCAAAGATTGAAATTCAGCTGGTGGATTCTGGAGAGATGTATGTGGGAATTTGCCTTCCCGTCCCGCAAAGCACTTTGTCATTCTTAGAGGAAGGATGAGATTTGGTAGATACAGATCTCTCTTAAAGAATTGTTTTCAATGTATAAACCTCTCCCTTTGCTGATAATTAACTGTGCAATTTTTTCTGTAGCAGCGCCAGGCAAACCTGCTGAAGGTGATGCTGGATGCTGGAGTAGGAATCCCCCCCCGCCCCTTTTTAAAGAGCTTGTCAATGGTTTAGGGAGACGCATAAAGCAGCATCATTCCCAGGTTCTCTGGTTTGTGCCCTGCATGTGAATGTGCGTATATGTGAACATATACCTATACGTGTGCGTGCGCATGCCGTTCTATCCACTGCTGTCCCCCAAGGTCAGTGAGCAAGGACCAGCAGCGGCACAAGGCTCCAGGCAGGGTTCCCACGAAGGGCTCTGCTGGAATAAGCCCCCTGTGCTCCACGCGGCAGGTTGGGATTGGTTTTCCCCGTGGGATGGGATCCGTTCCCCACGGATGCCCACAGTGGAGGCGTATTTCCCAGGGGGACTGCTGCAGCCATCCGCCACTTCGCGGCACAGCACGGGGCAGGCATGTAAAAATCCTATGAGAAGCTCAGCTTCTGGCACCGTCACGGAGACGTCTGCCCATGCTGAGGGGACGGTGTGCATGGGGGCAGCTGGAGTCAGCCTTTTGGGTTGTCGGCAAAGGGCATTTTTTTCTGGGAGTGTTTCGGAAAGGTGCAGAGCCCCAGACGGCAGGCTCCTTGTGCTTCTCTCAACCCTCACCCTGCCCCGATGACTGCGGAAGGCTGGCGTGAAAACAGACCCAGAACTGTTGTATGCGACCTCCGTTGAGAAGTCAGTGGTAGGCACCCACAGGCAGTTTGCAATGCTCTGTAAGAAGGAGGTGTCCTCTGAGCACATTTTTATGAGGAAAGTGAGTTTTAGAGGGAAACATGCTCATCGACAGGGCATGCATATGCACATGTAAGCACATATCTAAGACGGACGGGGATGTATACTTAATGTCACTGCACAGGGCTGCCTCTGCGGACTGCCAGCTCTGCCAGCGCCTTGGCAAGTGTGGGAAGGTGGCTGCTGCCTGAGATTGGTGGGAATTAACTGCTTGCTTGATACGGAATGTAGCTACAATCGATTGGTAGAAGTTGGAGGCATTTTTATGGAGAAAGAAATGGTCCGGGAGTTTTAGGAGTCCCAGCAGGCACAGGTGAGGATGCGGTGGAGCCTCCGGCACTGTGTGGCTCTTCTTTGGGTAGCACCAAGCCAAGGGTAGTGACAGTCACTTTGTACTGCTGAATTATTCAGGAGTCCTTCACAGATGACTGCAAGCAAGGGAGATTGGGAGGTCCGGGAGGAGGTTTAGGAGGCAATGTTCAGTGCTCAAGGAGAAAGTTAAGTATAAGCCGGCTTTTTCACAGGACTTCAGGCCAGTAAAGGGCGGCAGACTCTCCTGACGGACGCATAGGCTGTACGGAGAAGGCAGTTTCACCCTGTTACGGAAAATCTTTGCAAATGAAACTTAATGACAATGAAAAGCCTTACCCGTAAATTAATCAAACCAAAGTAACAAGGTGGAAGAGGCCAAGTTAAAACATGGTAAGGTCAACTGAAAGCCACATATTGTATTGCAGCATTGATGTGGCACCTGTGATAGTGTTTCGGGGCTGTGCAGCCACCTCTGAAGAGGTGACATCTATCTACCAGTATAGCAGAGCTTCCCCTACATAGGTTGCAGACGTGTCCCTTCCTCCAGCTGTGGGACACAAAGAAAAACTGAGCTCATGGTTTTTCTTCCAGATGTGTGAAAGAAGTAATAGCAATGTACCAAAGTGACATTTGACCTGCTGCCCGGACAAAGGCTCAGAATTGATGTCCCCAAGAGCTTTTCAGAGGTGTTTTCTCACTCAGTTTCCCAAGAGCTCGCAACGCTTTTAAGGCCCAACATCCCTCAGAGCTGCTGGGACAGTACTTGTGTATAGACAGTGAAAAGGAAACACGGCGCTGTGGCCTCCAGAAAAATGTCTTTCCCGGCAGCAGCTCATCATCTTCCTCCTCCCGAGGTACCCAATGCAGGCAGCCCCGTATACCACACAGTGGCTCACGATTAAGACAGCCCTGATCAAAAGTCCCTAAGAGATACAGTTCCGTGAGACAGCTGGCTGCACCGAATAGCCTCGAGATTACCTCAGCAGGCTGTTTTTGTGCCTTTTGAAATACAGAGCTCCCTTCAAGGACAGGCAGCAGATATTTAATGGTAAATCATATGTCAGAGACAACCTACAAGCGAAGCACACAATAGATAAAGGATGACCCTATCCATTCATCAGGATGTCCGCTCTCTGCCAGAGGAGACCAGGAAAGCTGTTTGGGGTGTTTTTCACTCTTTCTTTTCTCTACTGTCCTGCTTGGGGTTTTTTGCTTCCCCTTTTTTCAGCTCTACTGCACTCGAGAGTGGCAAGGCTTAAGAAAAGCTGTTTTTAGGGATGTTTCTGGTCATCAGGACAGTAAGTTGATGTTGGAGAAGGCAAAACATTCATTAGATATTTTCTCTGAGGCCTTCAAGAGAGAAGCAGTGTAATGCCAGTGCAGCGCTGTAACCTGACAGCGCAGGTGCCAGCGAAGGCTGGCAGGGAGCTGAAAACTTCAAAAAAGTCTCAGCTGGTTTGGGACGTGCAGGGCATGTTCATCCTTGAGAAAGAGCCACTAAAACATGTTCACGCCAAATTTCGGTTTTGATGAACCACAGATTTGAAGGCGGTAAACACACCATCCCAAAGTTCTCAACCAGCCGTAATTGTAATAAGTTTTCTTTTCCTTAAACGTCTGGGGTTTTTAGATAGAGTGTCAAGGAAACTCTCTCTATGACAGTGTTCCTGCTGTGAGTATAAATGTCCTTTTCATTATCCGACTGACAAGAGGTGTCAGAAACTGTGCATGTCGCTCAGTAAGCCACAGAACTGCATTTATGCTTAATTTCTTCTTTTTTACTCCTCAAATTGGAATTCAGAATCCCTACAAACTCTTATCTTGATTATGACTGGCTGCGAGCCAAAGCATTCTTTGCTCAGCTCTCCATAAGATGTAAATCATGAGCAATCCAACAGCTCACTGGAGTGTCTCGCATGAAAGGAAGATGGATCTACAGACTGAGAAGAGGGAGCAAACTTGTGATCCCCTCTGAAACACCTCAACCAGCTCTAAAAACCATCTACTTTGTTAACCTGCCCCCGTGTCAGGCTGGCCCTGTTTAGGATAATGCTTCGGCCAACAAGTTGAGGGAGGGGATTCTGCCCCTCTACTCTGCTCTGGTGAGACCCCACCTGGAGTACTGCCTCCAGCTCTGGGGACCCCAACATAAGAAGGACGTGGACCTGTTGGAGGGGGTCCAGAGGAGGCCATGAAGATGCTCAGAGTGCTGGAGCCCCTCTCCTATGAAGACAGGCTGAGAGAGTTGGGGCTGTTCAGCCTGGGGAAGGGAAGCCTCCAGGGAGACCTTAGAGGCCCTTCCAGTATCTGAAGGGGGCCTACAGGAAGGCTGGAGAGGGGTGTTTTATAAGGGCATGTAGTGATAGGACGAGGGGTGATGGTTTTAAACTGGAAGAGGGGAGATTTAGATTAGATATCAGGAAGAAATTCTTGATGATGGTGAGCCCCTGGTGCAGGTTGCCCAGAGAAGCTGTGGCTGCCCCATCCCTGGAGGTGTTCAAGGCCAGGTTGGACGGGGCTTGGAGCAACCTGGGCTGGTGGGAGGTGTCCCTGCCTGTGGCAATGGGGTTTTGCAACTAGATGATCTTTAAGGTCCCTTCCAACTCTACCTGTTCTATGATTCTAATGGGAGATGAGTATGTCTGTCCTGCTTGGAGTCAACTGTTGCAAACACCAGAGGCGAGCACCCCATACAGCATGTTCTCCCGTCTCCCTGCATCCTAAATTGCATGTGCCGCTGGGTCTCACCGCATTGTTTTCCTCTGCAAAACCAGCCAGGTAACCTCACCTGCTTACACACCAGCTATATCACAGTCCAGGATGTCTGTTGTTCCAGGAATGCGTGGTGCTCTTGCCTCACCTGCACGAAGGAGACCCACCAGCGGGGTGTCTGTGGCAGACACCTTGCCATTTCTCTGGCTGCAGAATTATGAAGGTGCTTTTCAGACACTCTGAGTGCTTCAGCACTGTTGGGACACACAATACTGAAGAGCAATGGTGCAGCCACAGGGGAAGAGCAAAGCTGGTCAGATAGCCTGAAAAAAAAGAAAATTACAGACTTCATTTTCAAAGAATGACTGTTTCATCCTCGCTATTCCTTACTCTTAGATTTGATGTTAATATTTGATGCCCAGTTATTTCTCCCGACAAAAGCTGTCCAGAAAAAAAACAATATCTCGCTCTCTACTCCCTTACTAAACTTCATGGGAGATACAACATAGCTCCTCTGGTGGAGTTTGCTTCTCTGGCACAGAATTTTTTGGGTTTGTTTTTAAAAAGAGCTGAACAAGGATTTTGTTGGATTAACTGGCTTTCTCATAATAAAAGCCTTGAGTGGCTCTAATTGTATACTTGGCTTTGTTTACAACAATTATATCAGCTTCTCTTTTCTCTGTAATTTATTTCCAAGTGTTGTTACCCAGCACACGTTTATGTAATTATTTTTCTTTTTCCAAATGGGCTGATTGTTCCCCAAATGCCTGAAGTTGTTGCTGTGCTAATCCATTGACGCGGGCTGCTGTGTCCTGCGCTGCTGCCCTCACGTCCCTCAGCAAAAAAAAACCCAGAGAAGCAGAGGTGCGCCATTTTCCGGAGATGTGAGCGGCAGGTCGGAAGCAGCACAAGGAGTGCAGAGGACGGATTTCCCAGATTTTGCGCCATGCTACAGAAGCGGCAGCCCACTTTTTTCTGTGGAGACGAAAACTTTTCTCGAGCTCTGACAGACGGTTTCCATAAGTGGAAACCACTGGATACAACTTTGTGTTTCTGTTAGAAGACCAATATTTTAGCCTAGAAATATGACAGCAACGCTGATCGCTTTATCTTGGCATTTCCCATTTCTGGTACGTTCACGTCGATGGGTTAAGCTTGAATATCTGGAAGTCATTTGAGTGTGTAATTGAAGATATGATATAGTGTCTGTATACAGAGGGACATGTGTAGATACAGATACTTGCATATATGACGTGTCTTTTGGAAGGGGGGAGGAATGAGAATGAAGACATTTCAGTTTCGTTTTCCAGTCGTAAGAAAACTGTAAGGCCATATTTTAAGCCTTGTGGTCTGGAGAGTGTCAGTTTGACTAGAAGAATTGAATTTGATGTGAGTATTTCTGTCCCGAAGTTCAAGACCCTGGGAACACTGCAGGTCTGAGCTCTGAATCAGCACCTTGCACAACAGATGTCTTAACAGCACAAATAACCACTAAAGACTGAGACAGGAGCAGGAGAAAAAAATCTCTAAGGATCAAGCAGTGCACAACGTTCAACAGTCCAGGACAAAACCAATATCTCAGTATTCAGCTTACTTGAATTTCTGGGTTTTCTCATGTCTTCAGTTCCCTCCCTGTGTTCCCTGCTCCAGGTCATGCTTTTCTCCTCGTCACTTGCTTCCTTTTCCTGGCATTTGACTTTGTGAACACTGAAGTCAGCGTAAGCCCTATCGCTGGCTGAGACGTCCTCGGGCCTCCGTACGCAGGCCGTGTGTGTGCACCTCGCTCCTCCCAGGGACCCTGCCCCAGGGGCCCTTGATGGTGGCTCTTGGAGCGGAGCTGTCCCACCTGCCTTGTCTTGACCCTGGCCACACACAGGATTCAGGTTTTGAGTTGACCTGAACATAACAGGAAAAGGATGCCGTAAGCAACAATCTGGTTTCGGTAACTGGTCCTCTGAAGAGCACATTCGGCAGCCACTCTCGTACATCCCACTTTCCCAGGCCTTAGGGAGGAAATTGCCCTCCTTCAGACTCTGGGTGCCTTTGCAGTGCCACAAAACCCAGTAGCTGGGGACCACGGCCGCATGAACAAACCCTAAGGTACACAGTCTAGCTTCACTTTTTGGGTTTTTTTTTCCCTACAAACTGCTTCAAATTTGGTTAGAAAACTTGGCAGATCTTGAACACGAAAGCCATGGGATGCTGAAGAGCTTTCAGCACATTCAGTGCTTTTCTCTGTGAAACCAAAATTGTCCTTAAGTGCCTTTGGCTGGTCCAGTTCCAAAGTGGGTCCACCTCTCCATCCTTGTGAGGCAATCCTAGCTCTCCTCATCAAACGCAATGTTCCCGGTATTTTGTCCTATCCATGAAGACACAAAGAACAACTAACGGCCCTTCTGCTGAGCAAGAGCAGCTTTTTTATGAATGTAAGGCTTTTACCATATCCCTCTTCAGTCTTCTCTTTTCTGAACTGAACCACTCCTGTGCAATTTTGGCACAGATCGTTGTTCTCTAGGACACTAAAACATCACAGCACCTCGATACCTCCCCGCAATTTCACAAAATGCTCCTCACCAATTTTCAGTTCCACAACAGGCAGTCTTTGGAAGAAAGTATTTCCCCTTGTTTTTGTCCCATGCCTGTTATCCCCAGATCTGGGTGCCTATCCCGCCCAGAAGAGCCTAAACAAGCAAGAACTAAGTTGAAGGGTCTTCTCTCCTGCACAGGCCAGATCCTCATTCTCCTTACGTACACCTATCACCCACTTCTCGGACTAAAATGTGCTGCAAGCCACCTCCTGGCCTTGTGGAGCTGGAAACAGGAGGAATGGGATGAAAATCACACCAGATGGTTGGGGACTGATGACACTCTGACAGTCCTTAAGGACCTGAAGATCCTCTAAGGAAACTGGGAAAACAGCTAATGTTCCCTCAGGGCACTGAATCCTCTTCCAAACCTGGTTCTGCTGATGCCACATACCTCCTCTGTCCCCACCGGCAGAACGTCGTTTTACCTGATGAAGTCCGGGAGCCCCTGCCGCAAAGCCTTGGAGACCGTGAGCTGCCACAAAACTTTACCCTGGAGATGTGTGGTTCATGGGGAAGGCTCAGAGGAAGCTCCCCGTGACTCCTGCCTTTTGAGATAACAACCTTGTGTGTCTCAGCACTCCCAGACCTCCTACGTAACGAGCTCATTTTCTCATGCAGACACGTGCGTGTGATCTTGGGTGACGCACAGACACATGTCACAGCACACCGGAGGGCAAGAAAGACTTGGAGCTGCGTTTGTAGACCCGGGTGGTGATCCCGGTCTGGAAAAATGGGTGAGGGACTGCACTGCTTTTCTCTCCTCAGCTTGGTGGAGTGACATTCCTGCCTGTGAACCAAAGGAGTCCGTACATTAAAAAGTTCCAGAATTGTAGTTGAGCAAGCTGATATTGCTGTGAAAGGTGCTTACGAGTAGAGATTGTCCCAGAAAGTGCCAATAGCAGCCTGGATTCTCACCATAGGGGAAAAAAAAAAGTACAAATAATCACTCATTTTCTGGAGAAAGTGATAGGCAATAAAAATACTCCCGGTGTTCACAGCGCACTGTAAAAACTGACAGATAAAAAAACCCCACCACGCTATTAATCTGTCGAGCAGCTCATGTTACAGCAGGGAGAAAACATCGAGCACAGGACCTGGTACCTCCTGTGCCTTGGGAGAAATCGCAAACTGGAACAGCAGAAACTTCAGCTTTGCTGCAGTTTGCATGAAATCTGTCAGAAATAGAGACGGGAGAGGACTGGATGAGCCAAGCCGGGCAGAGGGACTGCAGCTCAATTCAGCTCCAAGACGTGTCTGAGCCTTCAGATAGTGATGCAGGTTTCCCTCTTTGCCTACAGAACTCCTGTGAACAACTCATCCAGAAGTGTTTCCTGCTTTTAGCTCTCCTGGCAAGGCTGCAGTCGTAACAGAAAATCACCATGGCAGAAGGAAACCCCAAAGTAGTGAGGTACACAAACAGGGGAAAAAGAACGGGAATTCAGAGATTTCTTTTTAAGTTCAAGAGTTCATTTTGACATTTTTGGTAACAATTTTGACTATTTCCAATTTACCTGATCCCAAAAATCATATGGTAGCAGAAATACTATAAGAATAAAAACAAAACCGAAACACCTGGATGGTGTTGAAGGAAAAGCTATTCAACTACCGTGTTTTGTCAGCCTGGCCTCAGTCACACCGTTAGCTGGGCAGCAGGGCAGGGGGGGTGTCTTTTCCCCTTCTCAGCCAGGCTAGGAGGTGATCTGAGGAGAACCTCATGTGACAGTGGTTACACATGGGATTTTACTTCCCTTGATTGCATTAGCAGATCATTAGTGTTCTCTTTCTAAGGACTCATTTATGTGAGCGAGTGTTTCAGCATCTTTCCTGTGCGGGCGGTGAGCCCCTGGCGCAGGTTGCCCCGAGAAGCTGTGGCTGCCCCATCCCTGGAGGTGTTCAAGGCCAGGTTGGACAGGGCTTGGAGCAACCTGGGCTGGTGGGAGGTGTCCCTGCCCATGGCAGGGGGGTTGGAACTAGATGATCTTTGAGGTCCCTTCCAGCCTAAACCATTCTATGATTCTATGATTTGGGAGCAGTCAGTGTCCCCCATGCAAACACTCAGAACTCTGAGCTCAGATCTCAAGGGAGCACCCCCAAGAACAGATTCCAGGAGCACAGTAGAGCAATTTAAAAGTTGGTCCCTCTAATTAGCAAGCACGTATTTCCCTGTAGGACAGAGGGGCTGGAGGCTCTGCTAGTTCACAGAGACGCGCCGGCTGTTCTTATTTGGGTACCCACTTCTCATGCAAGCCCCAGCCTGCTGATCGTGGCTTCGACCCTGTGCCTGTGCAGTGCTTTGAGTCCTCCTGCACTCAGAGGATTCAGTTTCGGTGTGGGGTTGGGAAGTTCTTGCTCGGCTGTTCAGGGATGAACTCACTGCGCAGGGAGAAGACAAACCAAAGTGAAGATTGGGAAGGACACAAGCTCACAGCTGCAAAAGATGCCCCTTCAGCCTCTGTGGTGCTCATGAGGCAGAGGGTTTTCCTCCTTCATTGCTGGAAACTTCCGTTACTCTTTGCCATCTGTGTTTAACCTTCACCTTCTCTAACCCTCCTGCCAACCTCACACCCACAAGGGAAGAGCAAGTCCTTCGCACAATCCTCCCTCTAGAAGACACTCCGCAATTTCACTTCATTCCCAGTTTCCGTTGTGTTATTTATGCTCTCACTGCTGATGCATTCATATGGCCAAGGCAACGTGCGAACAGAGGAGCATTAACCTGCTCTCCTCTCTGCATGGTGCACATGCCTAGGTGGAAGTCACCATGCTTTGTACCGAGCAGAGGAGCAACAATGCTGAAGAGCAGCACCCACTGGCTCTGTCTTACATACTGCAACGTAGACTCATAGATTCATAGAACAGTCCCAGGAAGGGACCTTTAAAGTCACCGAGTCCAACCACCAGGCTAACACTGCGAAAACCACCACTAAACCATGTCCCTCAGCACCACGTCTGCCCATCTTTTAAACACCTCCAGGGATGGCAACTCCACCACTTCCCTGGGCAGCCTGTTAGGTGATCATAAGAAGGGAAAATAAATTGAAGTTGGCCTTTTCCAGTCAAAGCAACTGTTTGAAGGAGAGGTCTGTTTTAGCTTTTGTATTTCACCTTCCACTTGACTAAGAGCAATACTTGCAATCTGCAGAAGAAAGGCTAACCCTCTGCGAGGCACTGCAGTAAGGAGCCAATTTTTTAAGCAAGCTCTGGAAAAATCACTCACCTCTTCAGCCAAGAGATGAGCAGCAGGCATCCAGCCCCCCGAAAGCTGCAAGGTGCAGTTCTGTCCACAACATTCTAAAAGCCAAGGACAGTAGAGAAACACTGGAGAGGAGCACCAAGGCCACCGGATGATCCAATCTGACCTCTGTGTGAATGCTCTGCTGATATCGGTGACTCTCGCGTAGCACGTGCCTCCCGTGGTACCTAAGTGCTATCGTGAGACTGGACAGCCCACCTTGTCAAGATCTGATGCTGGTTTACATTGCCCTGACAGCTTCCTGGCTTTGACTGCTTTCTATTTTCATTTTAGAGCATGTACACATTAATAACAGTGGCTGAGAAGTATGTTCTCATTATGAATGAAAATCTGCTCTCCAAAAAACTAATCAAGCAACACATTCTTGCCTGAAGCAGGATTTTAATGGAAGAAAAGCTTCATGTGCATGTTACTAAATATCATCTCCTTGCAGTTGCATGCTGTTTCCATTAATAGACTTTCCTAAAACTCAGCCATGCTGATAAATGTCATTTTTCATTATAATGAGAAAGCAGGGACATTTTGGATAAGGTGTTGGTCTATTTCACATGCCTATAAAGTACATTGAAAAACAACAAAAAAGGGAAATTCCTTCTATTCTTGTCCTTCCACCACAGAACAGTGGGTTTCCCAGCCTCGCGTCCTCTCATCTACCAACCTGCATCCCGATTACCCGGCAGCGAAATGTGTAGTGATATGGTGATGCTGTCCCCAAAGCAGCTCATGATCTAGGGGCGCTGAAGATTGTTTTCAGTTGCGAATAGAAAGTAGTCGATCTCTGCTTCCTAACACCAGCCTAAGCTGCTTCGTTAGCGGGGTAGCTTTATTTATAATCGTTTTGTTATTCGCAATGTGATGAAAGACAGGAGAAGCGTAAGAGCGGAGTACTGACTTCCCTCTATCGAAGCACTGATTTTGCTGCACCCCTTCTTGTCGGGAGTGGGGGAGTTCATCCCACAGCCAGCAAGCTACGCGTCTTTCTAATTGTGGGCATGGTTTCTTCTCTCTTCCATGTAAGGAGAGAAGTGGTCCTTGGCTCTGACAGCGAGGCACCGAACACAAGTGTGAGCTATGACCCGCGGCATCCCGTCCCCTACCCCGGCCCTTGGCTCAGGCGCAGCCTGCCAGAGCCGACCCGGGAGGTACTGACAGGGCTAAATTTAGAGCAGCAACACACGCAGCGGTGTTCCCGGTACCTGGAACCTCGCTCGGCAGCCGCCGTATGACAGTGCTGCTTCTCCCCGTGCCCACACACAAAGTGGCACACCTCCCACCCCCTGAGGAGGTGCCCCCCTCCAACCGAGATGCCACCTCGGTGCACGAGATGGGTGGAGAACGGGCTGGCCAGTCAGGCTGGAAGTGTGAGCGGCACAACTGGATTCCTGCCCAGCTCCATTTTGCGTGGCCTTTTGTAAGACTCAGTAACTACCTGAGCAGCGGGATTTGATCTGCCGGGGGGGACGCGGGATGCCAAGTCAAACAGGGATAGGTTTGGAGATCGCATCCATGTCCAGAGGAGCTTTGCATGGCCCCATCTGCCGCAGTCCCCAACGTGGGACATACTGGTGTTAGAAGCGCTTTCCGCTCCAGCCATCCCATCCTCCCTCTGCCTCTGCCCAGGAGATTGCCACCGACCTGAGCGCAGGACCGGCACAGAGGGGCCACTGCTCCCTGCCCCATCACTCCCCTCTCTGCTCGCCAGAGCCACTTCAGTTCTGCAAACACAAGAGAATTAGCAGCTCCCAAGAAGTGCATGCGCCTTTTCTTCCAGTAGCCAACGGCCCAAAATAGAATATTGCAGCTCTTGGTACCGTGTGGGACGGCAAATTACAATAATGCTTTCTAGGACACCTATGTTGTGGACTTGGCTGTGGTGTACAGCTACACTACAACTTTGCCAACCCATAAATTATAAATTACAGTTTTACTGCTGACACCCTCCCACCTGGTGATGGATGTGTCTTTGCACGAGAAAAGCATATATAGCTCAAAAGATAAATTCTTAATAAGGAGTTGAAAAGTTGTTTTCACTTTTTAAATGCAGGCTGTATATTACAGAAAATAGAGTCTGAGTAAGGCAAAGAGCTGAGGAGGCACCTGAGCAACGAAACAAAGCTCAGGAACGGAATGAATGCGGGAGCGCCATAGGGTCATGGCACGTACAGATCTAGTGCACAAAACTGGCAGAATCGAAGAGCTCTGAGCTACTCTGTGTTTCTCGCGGGACTAAAGAAATTGTGAAAGTGGAACTACAGAGTGGGGAGAGGAACTTCAGTTCCTCTTCTCAAGTCTTTCATTCTCACAGTCTGTAGCATTGGCAGATGACCTACAGCAAAATCCTTCACGAGGAGGAACTTACTGTGGATCAATCCGCAAAGGCACACCTGGCATTATAAATATCCTGACCTGTTAAGTGCTTAGAACCGTTTTGAACATCACTCTGGGGCAAAAAAGGAGGTGTTTGATTGAGTTGTAGTGAAACTCATCATCCCTCCCACAGTCTGTCTACGGTTAATCACTACACGCTCTGATTTTGCATGGCATGACACGGGAAACCCGCTTAAAGCTCTGTCCAGAAGGGAGTGTTTCAGTCGGGAAACTATTTTGTCAGACAAGACCACTTGCTTAATTCAACCCACAAATAGTTTCCATCTCCCTGAAATGCCTTTTCTCTGCTAGTTTACGACTCTGCTCAGATCCCCCAAACTGTCCCACAAGGGGAGGGAAGCAGAAACTTGCAGAGATTCCAGCCTGGCTCTGCAAATATGCCCTTCCTCGGGAGGGAAACCGGCAATCTTTGTTGGGTCTGCCAGAAGGTCACCAGTGTTTGTTTTGCTTTTACATTTCCTAAACAAAATATCCCAAATTTCTAGCCAAATATATTATTTTTTGTTTTGCCAGTACATGTGGGGTTTTTTTTCCCCCCAAATGCTGGAAGAAAAGGACATTACAACATAAGCAAATAGTTTGGCCTCACATTTTAAAACAGAAGTCTGTGCAAAACAGCGGCAAAACAGGAGGGTAAATCTGCTATGAGTTTGTCCACAACAAAAGTTTGCCCGTTACCAGAGACAACCCCCAAGCAGAACAAAATCAGCAAAGAAGCCCGTGGAAATGAGGGTGGATACAGGTGAATTCTAAGGCAGATCTTTTTTCACCACCCCTCAGCCAGACCAGGAACACGCTGGGAAGGAAAACTTCCACCACAACTGACACTGACTCATATAATTTCTCTCTCTCTTAACTCTTCTGGAGCACAGCAGTGTGGGCAGATGTTGGGGGCTGACTGGTATGTCCATCCATAAGTAACTGTTCCTCCAGTTTGCCCTGTGCTTGTAATGCTTATAAGGTGTTATAATGCTGCTCCCCGGGTTTTGCAGCACTGCTCTTCCAGGACAGTAGGACAGCCACCAGGGTCTGCAAGGGCAGGGGAGAAAGGCAGCACTCACGAACCCCTGGGATTGGCAAACACAAGCACTGACCAGCAGGGAAACACACGGATAGGATTTTCAACCTTGATAAAGATGGTGGAAGAGAGTAGCTGGCGAAGAGGAGGTCGAATCATAGAATCATAGAATCGTTTTGGTTGGAAGAGACCTTTAAGATCATGAAGTCCAACCATTAGCCTAACATTGCCAAATTACCACTAACCCACGTCCCTGAGCACCACGCCTGCCCGTCTTTTAAACACCTCCAGGGATGGTGATACCACCACTTCCCTGGGCAGCCTGCTCCAATGTTTGATAACCCTTTCTGTGAAGAAATTTTTCCTAATGTCCATCCTAAACCTCCCCTGGTGCAACTTGAGGTCATTTCTTCTTGTCCTATTGCCTGTTCCTTGGGAGAAGAGCCCGACCCCCCCTCGCTACACCCTCCTTTCAGGTAGTTGTAGAGGGTGATAAGGTCTCCCCTCAGCCTCCTTTTCTCCAGGCTGAACACCCCCAGTTCCCTCAGCCTCTCCTCATAAGATGTGTGCTCCAGACCCCTCACCAGCTTTGTAGGGAAGGTTTGGTCAGGTCAAACCCATGCCATTGCCTGCTCACCCTTTAAGGCATCATCACACCCAAGGCTCTCCCACCACAGGCACATATCATGGCTGTCAGACAGCGCTTGCTGGAGGTGCTGGACACTCAGCCCATGCTACACATCCACCTTTTGGGTGTTGCCGTGGACCAGAAAAGGAGCCCACCTCCCCACCCCGGGGCTCTGACACTGAACGACATGTCAGCCAAGGCTCAGAGCTCAGCGTGTGTTTCCCATCCTCCCCTGCACGCCTGACTCCCCCAGAGCGCGCGTGCCTGGCGTTTCCTTCCCACCAACAGTTTCCACTTCTGATGGAGTGGTATTGAAATAGCTACGCTATTTCTCCTCAGTCATCCAGGGCCAGCGTTAACGTCACGGCTGTCTTCTTGGAGATACGATCTGAAATGTGTCACGAGTACGTGTTCCTGATTCTCCAGGGCACAGAGACCCCCATTTCCTTCTGCATGTTCAGGCCAAATGGACACTTTTCTCAAGGGTTCTTTCTCACATCACTACTTCTTTGTGGAGAAATAAAAGAATTTGATAAAAATCAGGATTCACCACAGAAGCGCTCATGGGACATCACCACACAGTGCCAGCAGGCCTGGCACAGCCTCCAGGTTCTTCCAGGAGCATCTGGTTTTCTCATTTCCGAGAACCACCCCCTAATCCTACATCCCCAGCTGAGACTACTCATGAGACAAGACACTCCAGATTCTGGCTTTGTTCACCTCACATGGGAAATAAAATCAGCCAGAAGGACGATGAGGAAGCAGTGCTCCATGTAAAATCTCTTTCCCTGGTCTTTGCTGTCTTTGTGGTTTCACCTGCTGGCCACATGCAAGGAGATGATCCTCTCTGTGCAGCCAGAAGACTTATCGAGCAGACTACAAACTCTGTAACGTACTTTTACTGCTACAGCTGCTGCAGTTTATCTCAAACGTAAATAGGTGATACAAAGGCAGGAAAATGTCAGGGACACCATCATGAAATTGCCTGAAGAAACAAGAGATGCTGCTGTTGAATTTGGTGTAAAAAAATAGAAACTTTTCAAAAGAGCTGACGTATCTGCTGCAAATTAGTCGTGAGAGATAAGGGGGAAAGAACCAGAAAGAAACTAACACGGTCAATAACCAACTCCTTCGAAAGCCAAGAAAAAAAACCACAACAAAGAGAAAGATTTCCAAAAGGACTATTTAAAAGTCTAAATGTTTGAAAACCTAACTAAAACATACACAAATCATAGAATCATAGAATGGTTTAGGTTGGAAAGGACCTTGAAGACCATCGAGTTCCAACCCCCCTGCTATAGGCAGGGACAACTCCCACCAGACCAGGCTGCCCAAGGCCACGTCCAGCCTGGCCTTGAACACCTCCAGGGATGGGGCCTCAACAACCTCTCTGGGCAACCTGGGCCAGTGCCTCACCACCCTCACAGTGAAAAGCTTCTTCCTAATGTTCAATCTAAACCTGCCCTCTTCCAGTTTGAAGCCATTCCCCCTCGTCCTGTCACTACATGCCCCAGTAAAAAGTCCTTCCCCAGCTCTCCTGTAGCCCCTTTAGGGACTGGAAGGCCGCAAGAAGATCTCCCCGGAGCCTTCTCTTCTCCAGGCTGAACAGCCCCAACTCTTTCAGCCTCTATCATACTGAAAAATGTATTCATTTCATATTTTAGTGCAGTTAATTTCCTGTCTTTTGAAGGAAAGAGGCTGTCTGAGAAAATGAGTGGCTCTGTCAGCAGAGAAAAGAAAGGACTCTTTGCACAGATTCTCTGATGTCTAATAAGGGTTGAGTCTGTTCTCCAGTCTGTTCCTCAGTAGGAATATTAGTAGGATTCCATCTTTCTATTTAAACCGTCTATTTTTATTACCTTTGTAGGGCCCTGTTGTCTCTTTATCTGCTGTTTCAGTGTCAAATTTCACTGAGATGGGTCCAGTTGCAAACTTTTGGCCCCTTCCTACCCAAAAAAAAGTTTGCAAGATTTCCCCCAAAAGACTTTGTGGGGGCTGAAACTAACAACCCTTTGAAATTTTTGTTAAAATGTATAATGCTGTTGTAATAACCGCCCCCTTCTTTCCAGTGACTTACTGCCATTCTTTCAACCTGGACACTTGTAAGAGCGTGTGTTTGACTGTACAAATAACTAATGGCCACTCCACAAAGAAATCCCATTGCTTGGTCATTTATACCTGTTCTTTTAATGAAATGAATAACAGGTATGTGCTGCTGAACTTAGTGTATTAATAGTGTTGGATTAGACACTGTGCAGTAGAAGGGGTGCTGCTGCCAAAAACAACGAAGAGGAGAGCCAAGACATCAATTAAACTGTCGGTTACTATTAGTAGGATCATTCTGATTTAAAGCAATCCCATCAGAATGCGTCCGCTATCATAACTGGAGCAAAACAAAAGAAGAAACACAGCTAAAAATCAGGGTCCCCATCCAGTTTGCTGCTCCAAGTGCCTTTGGAGCACTTGGAAATATCATTCGCTGGAGTCCAAGGAGAAAGCTGAAGTCCAAATGAGCAAGTGTAGAGTTCACCTATGGGAGGAAAAATGACCTATTTTGCTGATTTCCTCCAAGTATGAAACCCATTTTGATGTTACATTGTTATTGGCAAGTGACCTTTAAAAATAAAACACAAGTGACTTTTCCAAGTCATTTGTAGTCTCTATAAAGTGGAAGGATTTGAGATGAATGACTGGTAACAGGAGATTGATTTGGGCACTGAGTAAACGTAAGTGGATGGAAAAAAACAGCAAAACGAAAAGAAAAATGGATTATCAGGGAGCCTGACAGGAACAAGACAATGCCAAGAAAACAAATGAAATGCAGTAATGAAATCAACTTTTTGCCTGTGATGCTTCAGTCTATACCAAAACAAGGTTTATTGTGCTTGGCCGTGGACTGCAAGAGAAGGCAAGCGCGGCAGTCTGAATAGAGCTGTTTCTTTTTTTTCTCTGGTCTGGCCTTCCTCAGTGCACGACGAGGAAGATGTCTTTCCTAGAAGATGTCTATCCTCTTCCACCTGAGGATAAATACTGGAGATCTGCAAACTTGTTCCTGACCAAAGCTCATTCAAACTGCTCCCCCATTCCCTCAGAGGCACAGCAAACAGCCTTGCTGGAGAGGCTTCACTGCCTCGGCCCAGAGGGATGGGGTGGCAGCTTGGTTGGCACATGCCCCCCGGTAGCCTCATAAAGCTCCGTCCGTCAGCAGCAAACCACAAGACCACTCTCTCAGAGCAGCGCACCGGTGCCAAAAGGCCCTGACTGCCTCTCCTTCCACGAAAACCAACCTGACGTTAGTGCCAGCGTGAGAAAGAACTTGCCGCTTCACAGCCACTCCAGGCACTGCCACGGCAGGGGCAAAGCCATCAGACAGAAGCTTACCTGCCACCAGTCAGCATCGACGTATCGCTGGCTTAAGCCTGTTTTTGCCAGGAGGCACCGAAGGGCCGGGCGAGTTTGACCACAACAATCTGCAGAAGCGTCCCAGTGTGACAGTGCCCGGGGAGAGGCGGCCCCTACAAGGAGCGGTGCAGCAGGGTTTCCGTGTCCAGAGACAGCCGAGAACGGTCACAGCCCGCAGGCTGGAGATAAGGAGCGTATTTTAAGTGCCGCACTGAAAATACATGACCTTGCTATTGCGAGGGAGCAAGGGTCCCATCCAAAACCCCCTCAAAGTCAACGGGACAATCTCAGACCTTGCTGGGTCGTCAGAAGGAAGGAAACGACAAGGTTTAGCTGTCTCCTTTCCTTCGCCCTGCCACTTCAGAGTGCCAGGAGGCTGTGACGAGACACCCTCTCAGAGGTTTTTAATCCTCATATTTATTCTGCATACGGTTGCTTATATAATTATATACAATACGTATGGTTGTCTAATCCTTAGAGGACACGTCAACTCCATCTGAAGCAGGGTGAGCAGGCACGCTGCCTTTTAGGGATCACTTTTTTTTTTCTTCTGAGAACAATCTATTGCCTTAGCAAACCAAATGCAGAAAGCCGCATATCTCTAATTTTGTTCAAAGAAATATTTTTGTATTTTTTCTTCTTCAGGCTCAAAGTGCTTTCAGTGAGCACAGAGGCATTTGTCTTGCGTAAGTTAAGCTGCCACTTTTTCAAATTATTTGTCATGTATATCTGTTTTATAAGGCGAGCAGTTAGTTAATTTAGTTAATACTATATTTGTCAGCACAGAAGGGAATCTCTCAGCTCTACGAAAACTTTGTCATAAAGCAAATCTGAGCAGTAGCACTGAAACGTATTTTTCTTTCCTCTCTTGAGGCGAGATGGACACCCTGAACTTCCCAGTTCTGCTACAGGTGTCAGGACAATGATTCGGAGTGGCAAAGAGACTTTTCACCCTTCTCAGTGCCTTGGGTCATGCCATACAAAGCCCATAGAATCATAGAATGGTTTAGGTTGGAAAGGACCTTGAAGACCATCGAGTTCCAACCCCCCTGCCATAGGCAGGGACACTTCCCACCAGACCAGGCTGCCCAAGGCCACGTCCAGCCTGGCCTTGAACACCTCCAGGGATGGGGCCTCAACAACCTCTCTGGGCAACCTGTGCCAGTGCCTCACCACCCTCANGAAGCCATTCCCCCTCGTCCTATCACTCCATGCCCCAGTAAAAAGTCCTTCCCCAGCTCTCCTGTAGGCCCCCTTCAGGTACTGGAAGGCCGCACTAAGATCTCCCATGTGCTGCTTGATTCTTACCAGGGCCGAGGTTGTGTCACTGCCCGGCGATGGTTAACAATTCCAGCTGCTTACGGTGAAAGGAGATTTTGCTTTGCTGTTCGAAATAGTTCAGTAGAGATTTTCCAGCAATGTTAGAGAGAGTGATGATGCATTCCTCATTACATACACAAGGAGGGTTCTCACACCACCCTGTTACTTTCGCCAAAATAATGTGGTTTTGACCTAATGTGTTGCAATTAGACACAAACAACACTTCAGGGACCAGCACGGTTAGTTCTTCATCATTTAACATCTATTATAGCTGTATTCTTTTCTTTCGTCCCAAAGGCATTCCATAAGACAACCAAGCGTATTCGTATATTTCGTTTACAAAATAGAACTGGAAAAGTACATATTTCAAACACAGTCCTACTCAGAGGAAGGAGGATGTTTTGTTTGGCTTTTTAATAAAACAAGACAAATGGTTTTGCGCATGCTGGGCTCCGCCAGCACGGCCTGAAAAGCCGAAGGCGCTTCAGGAACTTCAGGAAAGCTTGAAATCAAACCAGACAAAGAACAGCAGGTACTTGCAACGGTTTCAGGGAAGGGAGAGAGTTCCAGTGTTACCCAGTAAAACAGGATCTAAGCAGCATTTTTTTTTAACATCTTGGCACAAACCTACCTGTTTTGCAGCTGGGTTTGTGAAGACAGAAGGAGAGAAAAGTTGGTGACTTGAAAAACCACCTTGTTTGTTCTGAACAGTGAGATGTTCGATCCATTTCTAGCTGCTAGACTAGGCGCTGCAGTGGAAATCAAAGCACAATATGTGTTCTGACGCCTACAGTAGGAGAAGACAGAAGTAAAACTGCTCGTTGTTTAGCTTTGCTGTTTGTTCCTTCTACATCACACACATTAACTCAGGATTTAATGTTTTGTGCAACTCTACGCCATGGTTTCCATCAACACACCCTACTGGCGTGAAGCTCTCTGAAAATCTTGGACATGACCCCAAGCAAATTCCATGCACATTCTGCAGCTACCAAGCAATTTGCAAAATTAATTTAAAATCAAACTAAAAAAATACTCTGAATTTTGGATGTGAACCTTGCAAGGCATCTGAGCATCCACTGTCTTGCACTCGTATCAGAGTGGGGCTGAGGGCAGCGTGTCCTTCTGAACCAGTTGGTATTCTCCCTTATTGCTGTATTCTGCGCAGAACTTGCATAGAAAAATATTGTCATAATGGTTGCAAACACTGACATTTTGCTATAGAAAAAAAATGCCACTGCCATTTCAGGAGGCTGTGCCTGCCTGAAGTCCAGGACAACTTTTCCATTGGGACTGTCGGGAGGAAGAGGAATATCCTTCAAGGCCTCAAAACACAGATGGGACAAACAAATACTAGCCAAACCCAGACAGGTCAGAGTAATGGACATCTTGGAGTGCTGTCCAGGCAGAACGCAGGGAGTGAGATGAGACCGAGAGCTCACAGGATGCTGTAGATGACGCTCAGAAGCAATTTTCCACTTGCACTCACAGTCAGGAAAGCAGCCCATATATCCTGGAAGGGACTTGATTCAAGAAGATTTGCATGCAAGCTTTGAAAAGTCTTGCAACATTAGTCTATACCTAATTTTGATGGTATAGGACACATGTCAGATGATGTAAGAGAGGCAAGACCCAGAAGAGCGCTCGCCTGAGCTGGCCAGGAGTCACCTGCTTTGGCTAAAAGGTACATAAACTTGGTGCTGTGTGCAAGCAAATGTGCCCCATGACAGGCACCGACACACAAGTGGATCAGGTTATGAGTGCCTTTCGTGGAGGAAAAGCCTTTAGACAAAGTAATCCCATCAGTTACAACACACTGCGAGGGAAGGGATTTGCCATCCAGCCCTTTCAAAGGAGCAGGCGTGTTCTATGCCGTCAGTTTTAAATATCACTGCAAATACGACGCACTAAATCACAGCAGTTTAGGCTCACGGTCTGTGGTAAGTCTTCATCTAGATTTTGATTAACTAACAAAAATAATATTCCCCAGTCCTCCAGAGAACATGTTCTTTGCTGTCTTTGATAACTATGTTACATCAAATCTCTAGAGAGAAAAAGGGATAAAGACACAAGTAATCACTCCTGCTTGCACGCCTGATGTATGCTTCTCTTCCCTTTTGGATCGTTTCCTTACATCCAAGGTGTTCAAGGCCAGGCTGGACGTGGCCTTGGGCAGCCTGGTCTGGTGGGAGGTGTTCCTGCCCATGGCAGGGGGGTTGGAATTCAATGATCTCAAGGTCCCTTCCAACCTAAATCATTCTATGATTCTATGATTCTATGTTTAAGAGATCACATTGTTCACGTATCTTTCAGTCCTCCACTAATAAATTTTAACATGCTAATCAGTCTCACTGAGGAGTTGATGTTTCCAGGATTTTATAACCCTACAGGTTTTGTGAAAATTGCCACCTAGCGAGAGGAAAGCGGTCCAGAAAGCGTTCTCCCCGTCTGTTATAAACCGTACTTGGCAGCAGCTGGTGACCCATCAGCGCAAGCGTGCTGGCTGGCTAACGAGCACGGATGTCGCTCATCATTACCTACAGGCATTGTAGATGACAGGACAGAAGCTGCCCGTAAAGGAAACAGGACAGGAACCAGGTTTACCTAGGAAAGGAGTTTTAATTAGTTCTGCCTGTTGAACACCTTGTTTTGTAGGACCTTGACATCCTCGTGGCGTGCCCTGCATCGCGGTCCTTCTAGCACGAGGCAGCACCACCCAGAAAAGGAGGAAGACACACAGTGGTGAGACAGACGGAGCGCAGATGTGCGTCTGCGATCCCCGGCGCTGCTGGCCAATTCCTGCCGGGCGGGCAACAACCCTTCGGTAAAGACACAAGGGAAGGGCTAGCGGCTATTTGCTTTCCAAAGCACCGGTTTTCCTGGAAAGAATGAAGGTATATCACGCAAATATACGGCCTGTGCAGAGGCCAGATTTTATTCGGTTGGGTTTTTTCCCTTGAGTGGAACGTTGAGGGTGTGACTTGCTTACTGCAGCGAAAGCCCTGGCGGGCAGCCCTTGGCGCAGGCGGGAGCTGTGATGCTTGCCTGCAGCGGAACAGATGGGAGGAGTCGCACAGCAGCGTAACCGCCCTTACAGGGCGGACACCCCACACTTCGTTTGTTACCCCCACAGCCTCAGTGGCAAAAACGAAAAAAACGCACAACAATAAGTAGTCGACCTGTAAACATGCCAACCGTGGGTCGAAACGGGGGATAGCACCAATTCACAGGAGGGATTTAAGAACGTGCGAAATAACTAGCGGTGACAGTATTTTCTCTGTGCAAGCAGATACCATATTAAAAAATGTTTTTGACCCAGTAAAACATTCACTTTCTAGCAAAAGCTTTGGTGCGGGTGGTCAGAAAACCTACCTGTATTTAGTTATGATCCACTCCACCACCTGATTTAGAAGTATTTCGTTTGCCTTATGCCTTCAAAGCACCGCCAGCCAGAGATTCCCTCCTTTGTGATCACGTGCCACATCTCAAAAAGAAAAGGGACAAAGTTGCACCTCAGCTGGTGAACCAAACGTGGTTTGGCCCTGAAGCCGAAATGGATGAAATATCTGCATTCACACCATGAAATACTATCCTCTAAAACAGGCTGGCCACATCCACATTGACTTTGGGGACAGCAGGGAACTCTTTACGGGTACGTGTCACTCTCTCATACCAGCGCAGGCGGGAGCGCACAGTTCTCTACAGGACAGCAGCTCTTTTAGTGAAGATCTCTCTATAATGGTAAGTTCAGGAGACCATCAGAGCAAGCAAGCACCAGCCATACCACTGGCACTTACTCAGCCTACAGAGCAGCAAACAGCTTGTCTGTCCTGTGTTTGGATTTCCTCTAGAAAGTCTACACATCTCACCTGCGGAGATCCAAAATGTGCAGGTCCAGTGGGGGAGGGGTGTATTTTTTCCCTGCACACATTATCCGTTTCTTTTCGTAGATGGAACAGAAGGTATTATAGCTTTAGGTAACTGCAAAAAACTACCTTGCTTCATTTGCCTTTTTTTTTTTATTTCATATGTGCCAGAACATTCATTTTGAACATGGTAACACCAGTTTAATCTTTCTTAGGAAGAAAGGCACATCTACCATCACCACAAAGAAGCTTTCGACCTTTGCCCATGCAGGTCCTGCAAGCAAATACCGGTTTAATAATCCACAGTGGCCCACAACCCTTGCTGAGACACAAACACCACTGCCCTACAGCCAGGCAGGGCTGACGCCCCGACATGTTACAAGGTTAACTCAAACACTAGCCACAGACCAAGGAAGGGAACTAAATTCCCGAGGGGGCTGAGCAAAGGGTCCGGTTAGAAGCATTATCCCACTCAGACTTTGCTGTGTGGCACGCAAAGCAAGGACTCCCGTGCCCCGGGGCTGTAGAAATACCAGACACGTTATACCAGCCTTCGGCTGGGACAGCGCAGCAAGGATGGTCAACGGCTCGATGTCCAAGTGGAGACCAGTGATGAGTGGATTAGACATTAGGAAGGAAATCTTCACTGTGAGGGCGGTGAGCCCCTGGCGCAGGTTGCCCCGAGAAGCTGTGGCTGCCCCATCCCTGGAGGTGTTCAAGGCCAGGTTGGACGGGGCTTGGAGCAACCTGGGCTGGTGGGAGGTGTCCCTGCCCAGGGCAGGGGGGTGGGAATGGGATGGTCTTTAAGGTCCCTTCCAACTCCCATCATTCCGTGATTCTGTGACGCCCAAAGCTGAGTGGAAGGGGGAACAGCAACGCAACCAAGTAACCTAGCTACAGCAGGGACACCCAGGCACCTCACTAACCCTGCAGGGAGCACAATTGCTTTGTACCTTTTAAACGGAAAAGCAAACGCCAGCCATCTGTCAGCAACTCCTTCAGTGAGGCAGAGCAGAGGGGTTCATTAAATCAGAAAGGCCTTAAAAAAACAAACCCACCAACAGCTGAATACAGCACCAGATCAAAAAAGGTAGTGGTCTCAAAATGCTCAGCCGAAGATTAATGAGTTGCACACAAACTAGGGAGGAGGCACACGAGATGGCTGCCAGAGCCAGATTTTGAGGGCAGCTCTTGCTGGAGTGCAGATGGCTCAGGAATGTGCCCCAGTGGCCCAGATGAGACGTCTGAAAAGACCCAGACGGACTCTGGCTTTGCCACACGAAAAACAAACCAGTGAACTGCAGTAGGCACCTGCCGGCAACAGACAGACGAGGGGATCCTGCTGCATGGGGATGGTGCATGGACAACCCACGTGCTTACACACACGCCTGCTCCATGTAGCCATGGGGCAGCAGGGACAGCTGGAAACAGTAAGATCTTGCTCCAGGTGTTGAGAAGGCAGCTGCCCATGCTCTTACACCTTGCCAGGCATAAGTAGTGCTCTGCTCTGCCCAGGGCACCCACCCTACAGAACAGGGAAGGGACCTCCAAAGTCCTTCATCCCAGCTCCTGCTTGGAGCAGGACTATCCCCAAACACTAGGTCTGGGAGGCCATGGATTAAATCTGCATGGTCCTGAAAACTGCCAGGGTTGGAGAATCCTTAGGTCTCTGGTCAACTTTTCACAGATTCACAGAATCACAGAAGAGTAAGGGTGGGAAGGGGCCTTCGGAGATCATGAAGTTCAGCCCCCCTGCCAAAGCAGGCTCACCTAGAGCAGGTTGGACAGGAATGCATCCAGGCGAGTAGAATGGTAGAATGGTAGGGGTTGGAAGGGACCTTCGGAGATCATGTTGTCCAACCCCCCTGCCAAAGCACGGTCACCTAGAGCAGGTTGGACAGGAATGCATCCTATCTCCAGAGAAGGATGGTGGTGCTCTTCCACCAGAGCAGGGGACAATGGGATTGCCCTGGGATTTCTTTAAAGCCAGACCCTCAGTATCCTGAAATTTGCTCTACTGTGTATGTTGGAGGAGACGGCAAGATTCTTTGTAAGTTCTGGTACATGTATGGAGTTGGGCATAGAGATATGCACTATGGATTTACGCATCTCCACTTGAAAAGCTTCCCAGTCCAGAACCTAAACCATTCTATGATTCTATGATAATATCTATATGAGTAAAATTTGCCAATGGAATAAAAGTGCAAAAAAATTATTCTGGGCCATGACTTCACCAAATAGGTGAGCTGGCAGGAGGAAGAGAAGAAGCTTTTAGCAGGAAAAAAGCTGCACGGAGCCACAACGGTGAAGCTCAGTCCTACCACATTCAACGGTGCTGCATTCGAGTCTCCCCTCAGCTCTTGTGGACTTCCCACAGGTCAAAAACTACCCGATCGCGACAGAAAACAAATAGAAGGAGAAGGAAACGTAGTGTCTGCAAATCACACCTTGAGGAGGAAAGGGTAGGATACGATTGCTATAAGAAAATAAGGCAACGGGAAAAACCCTTCACATTTTATATTTAAGAAAACCTCTCTTTGGTTGAAGGCCAGGCTTTACGCTGGCCTAGCAGGCGATGCTGCCCTCGCTTTGATGAACATGATCCCCGGGAAAGTGAAAAAAGTTGTGAGATGACACTTCACTCTATTATTTCCCATGTGCCTGCGCCTAACACAAGACCCAAACGCATCTCCAGGCACAACTGCAATGTAAATAATGAATTAACATAACAATACCAGTTAAACAGTGCTTTAGGCTCTAGTCAGCTAATATGGCAAATGTGAATTTTTCATAAGACCATAACAATCCTGCCAGTCTATAACATCCTCTTCTCAGTTTTTCACTGAAAAGGTATGAACATCTACAACTCATTTGCAATCATCATCACATTCTGGAGGAGTTTTTATTACCTCTAGTAATGACTCATAAGAGTGGGAAACAACAGTTACTCTAGCTCCAAGTCTACACAGTAATGGCTTAAAATGCCTTCAGTTTCTGTCTTCTGAACTGTCTGATTCTCAATCAATTGGAGGATATCAGAACATATTTACTCTGAAGAATAACAGATGTTTTCATCTTAAGTTAAATTTAAACTCAGCATCAATCTCCCAGAGAGAAATGAGATAACACAGGATCTCTTTCAGTCTTTCAGCTATGCCCAACTACCGCTGAGTAAAACAGCTCAGAGCTGCGCCGTGGCCGTACCTTTCCAGTTCAACTAAACCCATCTCACTGTGGGACTAACCGCTGTCTGTAGGAAAGCCCTGGAATATCTTTTTTTTTTTTTCTAAATCTGATGTTCCGAGACAGACCATCGCCATCGTGGCTCAAGCACAATCGCTCAATTCAGATCGTGAAAGAATTTGATATGCTTTACCTGACTGAGGCAACACTTGCCCGCGTAACATCCTTCCACTGCCCTCCTCCCCCGTGTTCCGTCGCTCCTGCGCCCTGCGCCGTGCGGATGCACACACAGCACTCTGCCACCCCAGGCTTTGTCTGTCTCCTGCTGTAGGGACAGGGGAAATCCTCCTCTGGACATCGTGTGCATCACGTTAGATCTGGTTTGGGGATTTGCCCTTTGTTTAAGGAAGATGCCCGAGTCCATGAATAGTCCAATTGCATCTTCCCAAAGTACTACCCTTGTGAATTTTGTAGCAAGGGCTATAGGAGACCATCTGAGCCCACAAATTGACAGGAAAGCTTACTTTCTGGGTTCTTATCTGGCAGTTTGCTGTTTCACAGTGCTTTGCGAGAGCACCCTGTAGTATTCCTACTGCCAGGGCAGCGGGGGCATCGACTGCCAGAGATTACCTAAACGAGATTTTCTGCTCTAGGATAAATTCTACATTGTCAGCACAGCGCGAACAAAAGCAGCGGGGGTGTGGAAAGTGGGGAAGGGGTGGAAGCACAGAGACAAGGTCCAAGAACTGCACCACCTTAGCCAGCCGAGGAAGCAGCAAACTCGGTGTGGAAAGTCAGACTTTGCAGATCTATTTTCTGGGCTTTGCTCAGCAGTTGGGCCCCGGGCGTAACATTTCTTCATATCACAGAATCACAGAATGGTTTGGGTTGGAAGGGACCTTAAAGATCATCTTGTTCCAACCCCCCTGCCCTGGGCAGGGACACCTTCCACCAGACAAGTTTGCTCAAGGCCCCATCCAACCTGGTCTGCTTCCTCACTTTTCCTCCAGTTCACCTCTGTTCAACATGCAGACTCTTCAGGTCAGAGACAGTCTCTCCTGAAGGTCCCTACAAGCTAACCCAACGCTCCTCAAGGTGAGGAAAGCTGCTCCTCTCCCCATGTACTTGGCCAAGCCTTGGCTCTGCAAGTGTCCTGAGCAACCCAAGTGTCTTTGTCCAGCCCCACGAGGAAGGAAACGGGTTGGGGACATCAGCCCTGTGCCGCAAGCTTTAATCCAGGAAAGGCCTTGCCTCAGAGAGAAGTTTGTTGAACACTGCTGAAGCTCAGCATTGGATCAGAAGAGGAGTAGTCACAAAACTTCTACAGCTCTCAGTGAAACGTGTCAGGTTTCAAAAACAACAAGGTGGTTTTGTCATTAATCCAGTGCCTGAAGTGTCCCACATTCTTGATTCTGTTATTTTCATAGAATCTATGATTCTATGATTCTATGATTCTGGCTGAGGATTAGGGGGATGGAAAACAAAGGAGGTGTTGTAGTGGGTGTCTACTACAATTTGCACTGCCAGCATGTAAGCACTGATTCTGTAGGTAATTAGGAGAAATTTCTGAATTGGTAGCCCTTGCCCTTATGGGAGATTTCAGCATCCCAGACATCAGCTGGGAATACCATACTGCTGTGAAGAGCAGGTGTTGGAAATTCTTGAAGTTTGTAGCAGATAACATCTTGTCACAAGTACCCAGCGAGCCAAGCAGGAAAGCTGCCCTCCTAGACTTGCTAATTGTGAGTAGAGAAGGACTTGTGGGGGATGTGATGGTAGGTGGCTGTCTTGGCCACAGTGATCATGAAATGGTTGAGTTTAAAATTTTCACTGTAATGAGAAAAAAGGCCAGCGGAGTTGCTACCCTGAACTTCAGGGGAGCAAACTTTAAGCTATTCAGGGGACTGTTTAGCAGAGTATCCTGGGAATCTGCTTTTGAGGGCTTAGGAGTCCACGAGTGCTGGTCAGTTTTTAAGAACTACCTTTTAGAAGCACAGGAGCAGACAGTTCCACTGTGTCATAAATCAAGCAAGAGGAGCAGAAGACCAGCTTGGCTGAACAGGGAACTCCTCGTGGAGCTCCAGTGGAAAAAGAAATTGTATGATCTCTGGAAGCAAGGTCAGGCTTCACAGGAAGATTACAGAGCTGTGGTTTGTATATGCAGGGAGAAGACACGAAAGGCCAACGCTCGATTAGAGTTGAAACTGGCCGGTGTTGTGTCAGATAACAAGGGCTTTTTTAAAGTATGTTAATAGCAAGAGGAGGTCTAAAGAAAACATTGGGCTGATACTTGACAAAGACGGTCATCTGACTAATAGGGATGAAGAAAAAGTGGAGGCATTCAATGTTTTTTTGCCTCAGCCTTTAATAATACTGATAGACCTTGGGCTGCCTGGTCCTCTGAGTTGGAGGACCATGAGTGTGGGAACAGTGACTTTCAGTTTATGGACACCGACTTCGCAAGGGACCAGCTGTATCAGCTGAATGTTCACAAGTCCACGGGGCCGGACAGGATTCATCCTAGAGTACTGAAGAAGCTAGGAGATGTTACGGCAGGAGCACTCTTGATCATCTACTGAAGGTGTTGGAGTCTGGGGAGGTCCCCGCAGGCTGGAAGCTAGCCAACGTTATTCCAATTCACAAGAAGGGCATTAGGGAAGATGCAGGAAACGACAGACCTGTTAGTTCAACCTCAGTTCCTGGAAAAATTATGGAGAAGGTCATACTGGGTGCTTTTGAAAGGCATTCAAAGAACAATGCAATCCAGTCAACATGGGTTCGCAACGGGAAAGTCCCGTCTAACTTATTTGATATCCTTCTAAGATAAGGTCACCTGCCTAGTGGGTGAAGGGAAGGAGGTGGATGTAGTTTTTCTGGATTTTTGGTAAGGCTTTTGGTATTGTCCCTCACAGCATCCTTCTGGACAAATTGTCCAAGTGTGGGATGAGCAGACACATGGTGCACTGGGTGAAGAACTGGCTGAAGGGTTCAATGGGTTGCAGTAAACAGGGCTATGTCTGGCTGGTGACTGGTCACCAGCGGTGTTCCTCAGGGCTCAGTCCTAGGGCCAGTTCTGTTCAATTATATGCTTTAACTTTTGGTCAGCCTGGAATTGGTCAGGCAGTTGGGCCGGATGATCATTGAAGGGCCCTTCCAATGGAAATATTCTCTTCTGTTCTAGCCAACTCTTTCTCTAAAAAACCCACAAAGACTGAGGGTGTCAAACCTCCTGGCCGTGTCAGGCACAGTCTGGCTGTTACCTGCTTGTGCCTCATCCCGTATAAAGGGTGGGCATTTCCCTCCGCGTCAGCCAGATGGAGGGAGTTTGGAGCCAGTGGCTCTAGGAAGCTGTTGCAAGGACTAAATTCCCGAAGCTACGTCCCAAGTTTGCTCCTGTTTCCATTATTCATAATCTCATGAGACAAGATCTCATACCTCAACAATGTGAAAATAAATAGATGAACTGTAGGACTTGCTCCCGGATGACTTTTATGAATACATATACCCGGTCTGACATCACATGAGTCACAGCTTATCCTGTGGATCACGACAAGTGTCCATGTATCTAGCAAGAGCTCGTGACACCTAGTCATGGTTGTTTACCTGAGGCATGCCTCACCGTTTATTCTCTTCGCCACCCTCCAGGCAGTGAGTGGGGATAACGTCACGCAGCTCAGGTAACCAGCAGCCAGGATGCCAACGGCTGGCTGAGCACCCACACGCATAAAATTACTTGTCCAAACCATTTAGCACATAAATTAATTCAGCAAACGAGCAACGCAGGTTCGCTCCTGCAGGGGAAACGTGTCAGCCCTGGAAGGGACTTCATTTGCCAGGAAGGTTATTTCTGAAGCCCACCGCTCGAAAGCCTACAGAAAAACTGACAATCTGCTACACGCTCAAGGTTGGCTGAGCATTTTAGCCCTACTGTTGTCTCAACATCTCATGTGCTTTCAAAGTTTTGGATATACTTTGGGAAAAGCTGAGGGCTGGGAACTGTTGTGTTTCAGTTCAGGTGGTTCCCTGTGCAAACACGTGTAAGAGCAGGTACTGAGGCCACCCAGAGGTCCTGCATTAGCAGCTCCCATTTCAGAGCAGGCACCCCAACCTTACACTGGTTGGGTGGCCCGTGGACACTTTTTTCCATGAAGGAAACAAACCTCAGAAGCACCACCACTCCAAAGTGAGCGCATGGAGCTTTGGGCAGCTGGCAACCCTGAATCAGAGCAGAAGGACAGCAGGCGCGCTTCGGAGGGAAAGAATCATAGAATTGTCTAGGTTGGAAGAGACCCTTGGGATCATCGAGTCCAACCATCCACCCTACTCTACAAAGTTCTCCCCTACACCATATCCCCCAACACCACATCTAAACGGCTGTTCAACACACCCAGGGATGGGGACTCAACCCCCTCCCTGGGCAGCCTATTCCAATGCCCGACCACTCTTTCTGGAAAAATTATTTCCTAATGTCTAAATCTACCCTGTTGGAGCCTGAAGCCATTCCCTCTTGTTCTGTCATTAATTACCTGTGAGAAGAGACCAGCACCGACCTCTCTACAGTGTCCTTTCAAATAGTTGTAGAGGGTGATGAGGTCTCCCCTCAGCCTCCTCTTCCTCAAACTAAACAGTCCCAGCTCCTTCGACCGCTCTTCATGTGATTTGTTTACTAAAGGGCACGTATCATCTTCTGTGGCTTTGAAAATGTCTCTGGCCCTACACACGGTATGAGGATTTGCAAGGAATTTGGGGACTGACGTGCTCCTGAAAATCTTGTCAGTTCCACTGAGGGATTGGTTACATAATTCAGATAAATGCCAAGCTGCCTTCTCTGCATTTTCGGGATTAAATGTGTCTGTTCAGTCACAACAATTTCTCCTATATTTTTCCTGCAAGCTGATTGTTTCAAGTAAAGAAATCTCTTGCTATCAAAGCAAAAAATCTCATCTTACTGATGGAAGTATTATTTCAATTTTCCATTTGCCAAATGTTTGCCTTTTTTATGGCTTTAGAATCTCCCATGTTTGAAAAAAAAATAAAAATTCCCACAGCTGTGGAATGAACAACGGTGATTTCCTAACTGCACTTAACCATGCTGGGGTAAGATGAAAACTTTCATCAACAAAAATCACTCTTCTTGCAAGGTATGCTGGAAATACTTTTAGATTAACTGTCTGGGAGGGGAATAAATGAATAACTGGTACAGCTTTCCTGCAGTCACTCTGCAGTTACACACAATATCACAGCTTCTTTTGCAAAACCAGAATGCAAAGATATCTGCAAATGGCACATTCTGGACTGTTTTCAGCCTGAAAACTAACATTTCTGGTTTGCAGCGTCTCCCTGGAGTGCAACAGGGAAGGGAGGGCCCATCACAGATGGCTTTCCCACGTGCCCCCCCGCAATGAGTCCCCACAGCCATCAGGACAGGGATGCAGGTGTCACCGTCCTGACGTGGAAACCCCTGCACATTGCGGAGCCAGCGACCCTCCTCACGGCTTGTGCTGTGCTGCTCTCCCAGAGTGGCCTCCAGGATGTGCTGCACGTGGCCCTCGGCCACAGGGACAACCTTTGCCAGCTCATGGTGACGGAGGAGTTACTGCTGGCTCCCACAGGGTACCAGCAGCTCCACAGCTGGGTGGCCTTGCCCTTACCTAAAAGTGCAGCACGAAGCTCTCATGGCAACATCCTTTCTGTTTAATGGTAGAAATGAGGCATGGAGTTGTTTTCTTGTAAGAAAATCAGATAATAGCTCAAATGACCAAACTAGTGGAACCTCTCCATGGATGGGGTCATAGAAACATAGAATCATCTAGGTTGGAAGGGACCTTTAAGATCATCGAGTCCAACCATCAACCTAACACTGCCAAACCCACCACTAACTCATGTCCCTCAGCACAATGTCTGCCCATCTTTTAAATACCTCCAGGGGTGGTGACTCCACCACTTCCCTGGGCAGCCTGCTCCAGTGCTTGACAACCCTTTCAGTGAAGAACTTCTTCCCAATATCCATCCTAAACCTCCCCTGGTGCAACTTGAGGCCGTTTCCTCATCCCATCACTTGTTACTTGTGCCCTCATCAGAGACGCGCTTGGTGCCGCACTGCTGGGGGTTCCCCGGGTCTGAATCCTCTCCTTCACAGCGCGAGCTCTGATAAGCAGCATTTAAATTGTACTCCACAGCATCCGAACGCCTTTCTTACTGGGATCATAACGAAGCAGCACCTCCTGGTGCACAACAACGTGTCGCTCCACACAGCTTCAGCACGTTCCTTCTGGGCTGCGCCGTCCTGGCTAACTGCAGACGCAGCCCCGAGACCTCGCTGGCAAATCAGCTCGCCTCCTCGAGAGGTCTTCTTCTGCCCCCACGTCTTCCTCGCTATGGCAAAGCAAACTCCAAATTAATAGATAAAAAGTAATGTGTATTTTTTTTTTTTTAAAAAGTATGACTAATGTTTTCAGTTGTTTTTTTTTTAAAAAAAATCTTTGGAAATCATGAGAAAGTTGCCTTGGCAACATTGTTTTCCATTCCTTTTTTGCTCACTGTTTTCTTGTGTGCCTGTTTCTCCAGCTTATGTTTCTGACGGTACACAACGCATGCAACAAACGCAGCTCTCGAAAGGGAAGAAAATCAGCATTCAGACAGATAAAGGACTTCCTTCCCTCTCACACCATCAGGGTGGAATAGTCCCATCTATGATTAATACCAGTGAATTACAAAAGCTAGTTTAGAAATTTTCAAGACTGAAAAAACTTATTATTCAGAAAAAAAATATGTTTTGAATAGCATCTATAGGGCGGATGACCCAGATTACGTGGGAGGGGCAAGCACCGCTCTTAGCCTTTTTTCAGCTGAATATGAGCCCAAAAGGAGCTATTACCTCCATGTAAATGCCAATTTTCATTAAGCATACAGAAAGTAACGTAGCAGCTAGGCGGTAACTGGGATATAATCTAAGTTGACAGCTTTGAGATCTCTTCCCTTTGGTCAGATCTCATTGAATTTGGCAAATGGATTCAAGGGCTGTGAGCTTGCAAGGAGACAGGTGAACAGGAAAAAGAATGACATTACGTCCTCCTGCTCCCCCCACCCCAAACTATGCTAAAAATGTAAAATGGGGTTTAGAGAGGCCAAGAACCCCTCCCCCAGATTTCATGCATTTTCTGCATGTGTAATAAAAAAGTGTTATTATCATATATAAAAGCAAATGGAGCTCACTGACTTCCATCTAATTCAGGATGAATATTTATGACCACAGCACCATATCACCGCGTTTAGTTAAAAGCTCCATTTTGTCTTCTCCTACACAGCCCCCTCAACTGTAGCTTTAGAATCGGTCCACCTTGCAAGGCGAGGTGCGGAGGAGCTGCGAGAGGGCAGCTCTCAGCACTGCGAATGCCGAGCCCCATCCACGACTTCAGCCAGACCACCTGCGCTTCCCAGCGTAGGGACAAGCTACTTGCACAAAGCTCGTGGCTTCTTGGATGCGCTCTGCTAATACGTGACCGGGCAGCTGAAGTGTCTGCCAGATTCATATCTTTCCAAGTCAGGAGACGGATTGCCCTTAACAACTTCAACGCGTTATCCTTCTCCCCTTGATGTAGCCCACATCTAGGGGTTCAAAAGCATTTATTGCTCTCTGTAATTACCTACCAAGAGGCAACTGACAGCGTGTTGACATCGTTTTGCCAGAATTAAATCCTTTAGATTTTCTGAGAAAGCATTTAAAACCTTAGTTATTGCTCAGAGATTGGCCAGACTGCCAAATATCCCAGGGTTTCGTGTATGTAAAACTCTATTTTATACAAAGTTTAAGGTGTTGAGTTTCTTTGCCTTGAAATTTTCAAATACCTTCATGTGACCTTGCCTCAGGGAAATAAAAAGAAATAGAAAGTTAATTCAAAACAGTCTCAGTCAGCCCAGATATGTTCATTTCCCTGCTTCCTTTAGCACTGACAGATCTGGCAAAGTTCTCCATAAGAGCAAACAGAGTCGTCACAGGATCTCATTTGTATTGTACGGCTCACAGACTGGCTGCAGCACTTACCCAGAGCAGACCGTCCGACTGTTTCTGTTCAAAGACAGAAAGCTTATTCTTTTCCTGTGATGGACTTGGCTATTACAGCAGCAAGTTGCACCCTGAGGTGGGGATGGGAGGTCTCTAGCCCAACTCCCACTTGATACTAGCAATACCCTCTTGCGTTGCCTGGGTCCCACCAACTGCTTAATGGAAAATACCCCTTAGAGATAAGCACAGCCCATACCCTCAGGTGAAACTCTGACAATGCTGAAGTGGCCAACAAAAGAGCAACTTGTCTTCAAGAGAGGCAGGATTTTGCGTATCACATGTCATGGCTGTGACAGGTCAAACTAATGACTGTGACCGGACCTTGGTCAGACCAATAAAAAGAAGGAGATGGAGGGGCAATGGCCAGAGGGATGCAGGTCTAAGTGGACGAGAGCAGATCCAGAACATGATGAATAGGAGAAAAAAAGTGTGGAACGTGACCTGTTAAGGGAAAAGTGATGCTGGACAGGAAAAATACCTGGACCCTGATGCCTGGTTTCACATCAGCATTGCTGTGCCTCACCCTCTGGTAACCCCTGGGGGACACTACCTTTGACAGCCTCTAACAGAGGACTTGCAACAACATATCACCCCTGTTTTCCAGGCAATGCAAATGATGACCGTCCTGGGAAATCACTGTTGATCAATAGCCCTCCCAGCACTCATTTCTCCTACTGTGGTCTGGATGTTCCCTTCCCAAGTGTCGCTGGGCTGGTGAGTTGCAAGAAGACTTGTGAACACACTCGAGTTCTCTACCTCACCACCCCTGCTGCTCAGATCAATTGGCACTTTTGGAGTTGTTTGCCATGAGAGTTTTGTTGTTCCTGCTTCACTGTTAGCACTGCCTTCCTTATGTCTGCAAATTACATCTCAAAAATCTTCCAGAATAGATGGTATAAAAGCGTCATGAGTGATGGTGGCGGTTTTGCTTTAAACATCCCTCGTGAAACCAACATGAAAGTTGGCAGGGAGTTTATAGAGTGTCTATGGTCTCTTTGGAATGAGTCCATGTGTTCTATTTGCAAAATATCTGTGGATACTTCTGGTTGGCTTTGCAAAGCTCAAGTAGATGTGAATGACTCAGAAGCTGTTCAGCCTGCTGAGGAGCCCTGTGGGTCACGAATGAAACAGGCATAGTGAGACATCAGGAATGCCTAGCTGGGCACAGTCAAGCATTAAGTGATGTGCACTGAAAAATCAGGTTTTCAGTTAAATGGTGTTTTGCAAAAAAGGTCTGGTTTCCAGCTAAACATATCAAGTCTTCATCCAAAGTGAAAGTCTAACACCTGAAATGGAGAGACAAAAGTTGGTAATAAAACATTGAGACTTGTTTCGGACAGGTTGTTCTTCAGGGACTTCGTATTAAACCATGACCTTCTGAATTCCAAGAGGAAGGCAATTCGAATGGCTTATGCCACCCAGGGTATAACAAATTGTGATGTTTTGTACCTCCTCAGCAGGTTTTTCTGCTTGAGCAGGGCAGCCATGTCCAGTTGTATCCACTCAACAACCTTATGTGAGAAAGCAGTACCCTATGTGGTGAGGCTTTTCGTATATTCGAAGGCATCCACATGATCTACCATGCACTTCTTTGCACCTTCTTCCTCTGAAGCACATTTTTGATGTCTCTGAAGGTACAGACAGCTTTTCTGGTCCCATGCAACACAATCATCATGGCATTGCAAGACTCATCTTCTCCTTATCAGCAACTCAACTTTATCGCCTGCCTTGTGGAGATCCCTTTTACCTCAGGAGCTTCGGTGACTGCAATGTCAACAGTCTCAGAGGAGTTTAAGAGGTGCTGACTGACATCCAAGCATCTGCAGGAATGCCAAACCTGGAGAGCTGAGCATCCATCACACTGTCAGGGATGTTTCCAGAATTAACAGGGGTGTTGGAGACTTTCCCATAGAGGTTTCTGATCCTATTCACTTTCAGGACTCATTAATTCTACTCCTTTAGGAATCAAATGACAAGAGTGCCCAAAAGCACTGAAAAATCCCTGCGTGCGAAGCACCCTTTTTCCACTTCTCCACTGCTCCCAGGAGCAATATATTAAACAGAGACCGTGGAAGTGGGGTTGGGCTGCTCACGCGAGGAACCAAAAGCCCTAGTCATCCGAAGGCTGCCCTTTACAAATTAGACGTTGTCATTGTGTGTCTCAGTCAGCTCAGATCTGCTTCCCCTGAAGTGTGAACACCCATTCCAATTAATTTCCCAGCTTGTGCAGCAGATGAAAACCCTAAATCAAGGCAAATGACTCTTAGCGGTTTGTATTGGATGTCTTTGCAACTTGATGGACCATAGCAAGAACTGGAGTGACTGCAGAATATATATAGAACAAAAAATTAGACTTTACGTGATGGGATTTATTATTCAATTTAGGTTGAAAATTATTTATTAGTCATGCAGTCATTTAGTCACTTGCCCTCAGGAACTGGGATATTAGAGCCTCTTAGAAGTCACATTTACCTTTAGCTTAATTCCACATACTCTAATATCAGTGCTGCTCACTCTGCTACAAGAGCATCTTTCGTTCTCCTTAACGGAGAAGCGCTGCTTCCCCTGCTAGGGGACAGAGCCGTCCCAGCATGTGCAAGTAGCACGTTGGCACAAGGGACCCGGTTACTGGCTCATCGAGCAGCCCATTACTGCGAAGAAGAAGGTGTTTCCTTGTGTCCGCTGCCTCCGCGGCAGCACGGATTGCTCACAGCCCCAACCACCCATGAGAACCGCAGAAAGCCCTAGGACATTAAGGCAAAAGTTCCCGTTGGACAGCACAACCGGTGCTGTGGATTAACCTCCAGGACCCCATTCTCAACCTTTCCGGCAAAGCAGTTCAAATTTTTTACTTTCAAATACTTAGAGCTCATTCTGTGAGAACAGGGCAAAAAGGGGGAAAAGGCCTGAATTGATCAAAAAAAAATGTTTTATTTTGCAGTGTTTGAAACATATCCAGCTTAAACAAAAATCCAGGATCTATTAGTAAGCTTTATGTCTGTTTTAAACCAATTAATGAAATCACTGTCATTTTTCATCCACTGTCACAGAATTGACTTCAAACTTCACCAAGGAGCAACATCTAGTCTAGATCATTGGACCCTAAAACTGCGTGTGCAGTGGTTGGTTACACAATGCGAGACTGAACTAACCCTTATTGTCAATTTTGGGGCTCACCTTTATGAGTAAGTGTCTGAAATTCAACAGCTGCAGAAAAAGAACCAAAAACTTTTGGAGGAGGCAACGCTCACCACCCTTAGCCATAGTGGTGGCCAAGCAGGACAAAGTTTGGAAAAGCATTTCAAGCTGCATGTTAGCAGTCAGTGAAGAGGCAGAGGAGATATCTAATAGCTTTATGAAGTGCAGTTACAGCAACAATGGGTTTGGAAGACGATGCAACAGGGAGCACCAATGGAAAGCTGCAGCCTGGCAGGTTCAGGCTGGGCGTTCAGGGAAACGTCTTCTCCAGGATCTGGGTCACCAGAGAGGTTGGATGGGGAGAACCTCCACCACTGGAGGTTTTGTTGCTGAGTTGTGACAAAGCTGCAGCCCCCTGATCTAGTGTTGGTGACTGGAGGTTAGAGGACCGATTTCCAGCAGTCCTTCCCACCGAGACTGCTGGGAGGCTATAAAGTGTGGCAAAAATGCCTTTCCTCAGCACCCCACACGCCAGCGATTTCATCACGTCCTGTGTCACGGGATATCTAGGTATACGCTACATCCTGAACAACGTGAAGCAATCAGAGATGGCAACCTCAAGATAAACTGGCTTGTTCAAAATAACACTATAGAAAAAAATCAGTTCAAAGAATAGGGAGGGCTGTTGGGAATTGGGACCAAGTTTCCTAAATTATTTTAGAGAATGAGATTTTGTGCTTCTTAAAGGCTTTTCTAAAAGAAGTCAATGCTTTGTTTAATTTGAAATAGGAAACCTACAAAGTTCACCCTTAAATATTTTTAAAAGCTTTGTAAATGGATTATCTGAGCACAGCAGGCATCATACTTTTGGTAAGTGCAGGATGATATAAGCCTCGGGGAACTTTTGAAGATAGTTCATTCAATAATTCATTCACTTCCCTCTAATACTGTGTTGAAGAAAAGTTAAACACTGGCTCTGCTTTAATAAGTGAATGAACACTCCAAATGTCATTTCCTCATAGGATTAATTCAATTTGCTATATCTTCCTCAAAGTAACGCTTCATGAGGCAGTATCAGGGAAAAGGCGCGGGAGCGCAGTGCCACGCGTGCACCGCCAGATAACTTATCACCAAAGTAGCGCAGGACCTCACTGACGTACGGACACTGAGTTTGCAGTGCGTCTGTTACAGGTGGTGACACGTTTTCATGGTTTGGCACAGCCTCTGCAGCTCTTCTCCGAGACCTGATAATTTGGTAGAGGCAGCTTCCTACACGGGAGGGAAGCCTTTCGGAAAAACTCCCATCAAGATTTTATTTTGGGAACTGCTTTGAGCGATTCTGGGCAAAATTCACGAGAGCGATGTCGGCTGCAGGAGCACAGGAATTTGAGGGCGGGACACTCTGTTGTGTTCAGTTTGCGAACCCCGGTAGAGCCCCTGGAAGAAGAGAGCAGAGGAAGGGCAGGCAGGGAAGCATCCCAAGGTCCCCGCTCCGGGAAACAGCGCGGCGCGTGCATAAGAGCTGGGGAAGGGTACGTGCAAAGGACCTGCGAATCACCACAAAAAGGTGAGACTGATACTTAGTAGGTAAAGTATTTTAAGGAGAGCTGCCAAGAAGAGCGCCAAGAAAAATGTCCACAACACAAGCCTAGTTTGAGCCCTTTGAAATGGCAGAAGGAAATAAAAAAAACCAATCCAGATGATTCAATAATTTGGAAGTCCTTTTTCCTTGGCAGGGGGGGACACACAAACTCCAGTTTTCAAGCAAATTAGGGAAGTGCTCATTTTTACACAGCATGACTTGGCATCTGAATTTATTTGGGATTGACTGTTTTGAAACAGTTCTGCTTTTGGTTGTTTAATGGCATTTCAACTTCTAGTCGTTTAATGGCGCTTCTCGTCAACTTCCTGAAGCGAGCAGAGAGGGCGCACGGGAAGGCAGAGGTGTCCGGCTTCCAGAGACGGAGGAAACAGAGTAAGTGCGAAGGGTCGGAGGATGCGGCAGGAGGAGTTGTCCCCTGGTGTTTGGAGGCTGCTGCCTTCTTGTTCTTTGCATGGCTTTGAGGGCTCAGGCATGGCTCATCTTTCACTTCCACACCCCAAACAGAGCATTTCCAACCTCACACCGCTGACCAGACTTCAGCCGGTGCCTTTTACTGCACTGCTCTCCGCTTTTAGCCCCCCCGGGCACCACATCTTGGCTGGGCTCAAGCTGTTTCAAAAGCAGGGGCCACTCCAAAGGCACCTGAGCCCTTTCCTGCACTTGAGCATATTGAGAAAGAATTGCTGATGTTTCAGGGTATATCCTGCCTTAAAATGAACTTAGACATCTTGATTGTCAAGCTGGTGTATCCTTAGGCCTGGAAATCTGTCCAGACGGGCTGCACTGTCACACCTCTGCTCTCTGCCTCCAAATGCTCTCCTGAGGAGCAAGTGGCCTCTTGCCACTTTGCACAACCCTCGTGGACTATGCAGGTGGCCCAACACTGACTTCAGTGAACGCTCGCTGCCTTTAGTCCTTGGAACATGTCCTCTGTCTTTTGGTCCCATGTGAGACTTCCAACACTGTTGTATTTAGATACTGTAATCTTACATTTCCCCCTTAAAAATAAGACTGGAAACGCTAAGAAGTAAGTTAGACAAGCAAAGGTACTTCAGTGTGCTGGCGAGCTCTCACACCTGCTGAGGTAAATCCATTAAAACTACTGAAAAAGTCAGTGTCACCAAAAAACTAGAACTCAGCTCAGCCTTTCCTTCCTGTAGACAGTCTTCAAGCTGGAGAGGGACATTTTCCAAGGGCATGTAGTGATAGGACGAGGGGGAATGGCTTCAAACTGGAAGAGGGGAAATTTAGATTAGATATTAGGAAGAAATTCTTTCCTGTGAGGGTGGTGAGCCCCTGGCGCAGGTTGCCCCGAGAAGCTGTGGCTGCCCCATCCCTGGAGGTGTTCAAGGCCAGGTTGGACGGGGCTTGGAGCAACCTGGGCTGGTGGGAGGTGTCCCTGCCCAGGGCAGGGGGGTTGGGACTAGATGGCCTTTAAGGTGCCTTCCAACCCAAACCATTCTGTGATTCTACCCCTGGTGGAGGCTTCGGGAGCGTTTAGAAGGGAAAAAGCTGAAAGAGTAGTAAAGCAGCATATTGTGTGGCATGCACCCTCTGATATCTGCTCTCAGACATTTTACAGACCACACTGTGCAATCTCCAACAGATATTAAGAATTATTAAGAAATATTCATGGGATGTTTATGAAGGAAGACTTTTGATGTCCACATCAAACTTTATGTCAGTGGATGTTTATGGGTTCATTTCTTTTCCTATGTTGGAAAGCCCAGAATTAATTCTCTCTTGGGACCAATTTTGATTTAGCTTTGACAACTCCATTATCAGATGTAACTCTGCTGACATATAGCTGAGTAATGTTTGCTATAAAGGTTGGAATATTCTTTGCTTTCAAGATCTGCAGATCATTTGGAAGCAGGAGTGCTGCTGCTTTCATTCCAACCATGGATTTTGCACAGTCCTTCATAGCCAGAGGTCCGTATTCGCTTTCACTGAACAAATGGGATTATGTGCATCATACCCAGGTTTGTGATTTCCCCAGCCTAGAACGGAGCTGAACCTGGCTATCGGAGACAGCTCCTGGCCTTCTGCTTTGCTTCTTCCTCTATCCAAGGCAACCAAAGGGTTGGGTTTTTAGACAAAAAAAAAAAAAAAAAAAAANAAAAAAAAAGTCGACCTTAGCTTGAGAAGTTATTCAGGAAAATTAGCAGAATTGTTGACTAACTCAGCTTCAAGAGTCCCTAGTCCAACCCTGCTCAAAGCAGGGCCGCTTCAAACCAGATCAGGTTGATCACGCCCTTGGCCAGTGAAGTTTTGAAAATACCCAATGGTTACTGTTTCCCTCTCTTCCTGCCCTCGTTTTGTCTGAATGCAGCAATTTCTCAGGCAATTCCTCACTAATACAGTGCATGTAAGCAGAACGGGCAGTTAAAGGGTTCTTGTAATTCACAGGCGTCTTACTGACCTTGTAAAAAGTGCTGATCCATTTGTAATTAGTCACATAGTGCTCTCGTTTCTCAATTTCTAAGACTCTTTAAATCGAAATGGATGTTAAGAAAAAAGCGTCCGATCCAGTTTTCAGTAAAGTAATGGCAATATTCCAATATAATTCAATATGTGTTAGGTGCGTTTCCAACGCCAGAAAGCCAACATGGGTAAAAGAAATTCCTTAATAATTCTTTCAATGCGAGGGATTTCTTGCAGTGCACGAGGGAAAGCTCCGGGAAGTCTCAGCATCGGGCTACAGCACATCACTGGTGAAAAGACACCATTTTCCTGTTTGCAGCGTCTGTCCTTTCTAACACCTGAGCTCAGAGAGGTGATCCAAGAACAAGAGATTCCAGCACACTTTGCTTTGTTGAGTTTGGCATGCCATTAATGAAAAACACCATCATTAAAATGAATCAAACGGTTAGAGCCGTACCAAGAAAAGCAAGAAATCCGCTCATTAAGGCCACATTCTCCTGCTTCGGTCTCCAGTGCCAAATCCCAAATACGCTGTCCTACTGTGACTTCCCCTTTTTATCCCACGGGGAAGGGGGAGAGCTTTCTGGTCCGAATCAAAAGAAAGTGTCGCTTTAGCACGAGTGGGTACGATTTAGCCTCTTCTCCTTTAGCATGAGCCCCTGCGCAGGAGCGTCAGCCACGCTCAGGCATCGGGCGACCGGCTGTAACGGCAGAAAAGGAAGCTGTGGTCACGCTGAATGACGGATCAGCGGCTGTGAAGGATGCTCCTAGAAACCTGGATGCATCAGCCTGGATGCATCAGGTGGAATGGTCCCCACCCTTGCTGGCTAGAGGTGCCATCACCAGAAGAGAGTGCTCTTGCTTCCAGGAGGCTGAAGATCCCTCTGCCAACAGAAAACTAGAAACTGATGCTGTCTTTTTTTGCAATTTTTTTTTTCCCCTGGCAGTTATAAGAAGTACAGTCAGAGCAGTGGACAAATCTACAGTGCCTGGCACCTTCAAAACTGCCCGTTGTGTCTTGCTGGAGTCAGACAGACCTGTTGCGAGCCCAGTATCTGGTAACAGGGTACATTTTGGTGGCCCATGTTGCATCGCTTCTTCCTGATGTACGCACGAGGTTTTAGAGAATTTAAAATAAAAGAATTGCTCCTATTTCCCGAGGATGCCTCTGTCTTCTCTATGGCTGATTCATGCGAGTTCAAATCCTGCAGCACTGCAGCTCCAAACGTATCCAGGTGCATTGAGGAGATGGAAATCATACGAAATCTTCCTTCCATGATTTGGATAAAGGTAGAATAATACCTACTAGCAAGAAAAATCTAGTAAGGTTACTAAAGGGCATAGATCTGGGAAATACTGCAGCTAGCTCACTAAAGACGTATACTTGTTCAGAGACAGCAGCATGACAAAGCATCAGGTTAAATATAGTATTTGAGAGAGAAAAACCTTACGGTGACAAGAGTAAGAAATCCATGCCAGCACAGTACAGTCGTTAAACCATAGACGTGCATTGCCAGGGACAGGACACAGCATCTTCTGCCTCACGCGGAGCCTTTCACCAGTCCGCGGAAAGAAAAACTCCCTGGCAGAAGAAAGAGCATGGTTTCTGTCTTCCACCCAGGGCACCCAGGTTCCCTCCAGCAGAGGGGAGTGCAGCCTGTGCGGCAGGAGCTGCCAGCAGCTCCAGGAGAAGGGAAGAGCCTGACACCCTCACCAAGCCTGGAACGATGATTTCATCAGTAAAAACCACCACGTTCCTTCTCCTGTAACGCAGCGCCTGGGGGAAAAGCAGGATGAGCGAACTCTCAGAGGTAGAGGAGTTTGGGTAGAAGCTGGTGATAAAGGAGAAAATTGCTACCAATGAGCTCCCTGCTCGCAAAGGTTTACGAAGAACCGGTCACGTCTTTCTCTCCTGCCATGGTTGTTTATAGCGCCAAGCGGTTACTTGGAAAATGCATTTGTAAACTCATCTGCTGGGTCAGACCCACCGTTCAGTCTAACTCTGCCCATTTTGCTTTTCTGTAACGCACCCGCCCTCTACTCTTTTGCTCACACAATTTTTTAGTGGGAAGTTTTTATCTATATTCCCTTAATGGATTCACATTTTCCTCTTGATACTGCTAAGCCTGTTCCAGAATATTTTCACTTCCCCTAAAAAGATACTAGACAGCAGAATATACTTTCACTTCCAGCCTTTTGGTCTAAGCAGGTAAGCACATCTGTCACAGTACAGCCTTCTGAGAGGGTAATAATCCACATCACTGTGGTTGAGGTCACTGCTAAAAGTTTTGCAGAACAAAAGCCAGACGAAAAGGAGAGAGCCGGGCACAAAGACGCACACTTGCACGATTTTTCTTGCAATTCTCATTTCAAAAATTGATTTTCAAAATGCGTTTGCCTTAGCATTGAGCTATATTGTCTCGTTATTGCTCTTTCAAGATCACATTTGTCCATATCAATCACCATAATTGCCGTCCTGTAAAGAAACTCTATTAGAATTATGTCTGCAAAGATTTCACAATTCAGTTCTAGAAAGAGCCGAGGCCATTAAGAAAGTGTAAGAGTAGCCTGAAATCCAAATGTGTCTGGGAGTAATTGCCTTTGCGCTCGGGTACATTTCATCCGTTACCTCCAAAGGGGAACTGAGGAATCCTTTCCTCCACGCCAGCGGGACTGGGCTCTGGTCGAAGGTCTCTTTTCTCCCAGCATCATGCTTCGCTCCTGCCTTGTCCATTTCCTGGCCTGGGCTCATCTCCCTGCTTCACGAGGCTCTGTATAGACTGAAAAAATCAGTTTGTTCCCAAGGGAATGCCGAGTCAGCAGGTTTAGACACCAGCTGTGGTAGCTTTAGTTTCATTTTGCTCTGGAGGACTGGCATCCGATCCAGCGCATAAACATGTTTGCCAGACTTGTTCGCTGACGAGGGTAAGAGGAATTGACAGCTCTCATAAGAAATATATGTCAGAAAAGCAAGGATGTTATTAATATGGAAAAGGTAGTAAAAGTAATAAGCCATATGGAACAGCGACCAGACAGAAATCAGAGTCCATCAACAGAAAAGCAGAAACAGCACAATTTGTTCCTCTGTCTCCAGGCGCAGGACTTGATAATAAATTATTGTACCACGAAGATAAGAGATATTTAGATATTCTGAAAGTGTTTAACCTTTCTTACGTCTAGAGCATATTTTAAGTTCAATTTCTAACACAGCTAGTGGAAAGAGGTGCCATGACTCTTGGCGTCTCTCCCAGTTCAAAGTACAACTAAAAAAGTCTCCAGAAATGAATCTGCAGATCTGCCCGTCACTAAGTTGCCACCTCCCATGTGTATTAGATGGGTTTTGTTGTTTGTTGGTTTGGTTTTTTTAAATAAAACATTTCTTTTGTCCACAGCATTTTTGTCTTGTTCAGACCAGACAGATGAAGGTCTCTCATGTAGTTTAAAATTCAACATTCTGCACCATCCACAGTTTTAGATGCTGCGTATCATGCAGCACAAAGCCTGCTCTGCAGGAAAATTTGCTCGTTTACCCCAGCTCTAGAGCTTCTCATCACAGTCCTTCACCGCACAAGTGCACTGTTTCCACCACACCTCTCCTAACCAAGGTGGTATTTTTTTATTTTATCATTTTATCACGTGGAAGCTATAATAGGGACTCAGCTGCAGAGAGTGAAACAGGGGTTTCCCTTCAGGTTTGCGGGGAGAAAAAACACATTTGAAGTGGCAGAGGCTCACCTACCCTCACCTCCACACGGCTTGTCTCCTCTTGTTTGGTCTCTGTCTGTGATACGTTGATTCAGCCTCTTTTCTCAAGCCGTCCTCCCTTCCAGCTAGCCTGGGTAACCCGGTCTCTTCCTCCACGTGCCCTTTTCCCAGCTTTGTCTCCTTGCCTTCATCTCAAAGCCAGACCCTTCCTTTGCTTCCCACCCAAAATCCTCTCCCCAGCCTATCAGCCCCATCACCTTCTGCCATACAAACAGTCTCCCTCTCTCTGGGGGTCTGCCAGGACTTTGTTACCCCTGCCACCGATGCCCATGTGACAAGACGTGCTACCTGCCGCCCTAACCAACCACTGCCAGTGCCTACCTGAGTTATGGATTTGTCCCTCAGTAGCCAGCACACGGCACACCGTAAATACAGACCCAGCGCACCAGCTGGCTTACCCCAGCACTCCTGGTCCTCCTGTTTCTCAGAAAACCAAGTCCACACATCTTCTGCCCTCCCTGGGATTGTCTTCCTCATCCTGGGGCCCAGGCTTGTTGCCTCCCCAGCAGCCCCGCTCACGGGAGCCAGGAATGGGGCAGGTGACTACGGACATGGGGCGGGTGACTGCAGATGGTCGCGGAGCTGCTAAGCTGCCCTGTGGGCAGTACAAAGGGCAGCTCATTGCCAGGCCAAGCTTGGACGAGCCACCAGCACTGTCTGTCTTGTTCCAGCAGCAGGCCCCAGCTCTTCCCTGACGGACCAATGCTGTGCTCTGCCGAGACCAGTAAATACACATCCAGAGGATGACAGGTTGCCTGGAGAAACTGAGACCGAATTCCTTAAAGCACGACCAGTGAGGGACAGCCTTACAGCAGAAAGCAGTAAGCAATCTGATTTCAGCTGCTGCTCTTCCAAGTGGTTAAAAGAGCAATTGCTTCCCCCAGAGGTACACAGGTCTCCATCTTCTGAAAGCCCTCCTCCAAACTTGGCTTCTCCCAGACTGGAGAAGTTGCCGGAGCCCACAGCTGCAAGCTCAACCTTCCTTTTGAAGCAGCTGGAGCTGGACACTGAATGACACAGCAGCTCCTGTGTGGTTCATTTATGAGCTCACCAGCCAGCTCCATCCATCTCCCAGTTCCCTCTTTAGACAGTCAGATAACGGTACGCGCTCCTGGATCATCTGCCGCCCTCCACGAAGAGCAGGGGCGCTCTGGGAGGCATCCCCAACATTTTCACCTGAGGGAGTTTACTTTGTACCGAGAAATACCGACTTTTAAAACTTCTCAGCTTGAAGACTAGTAAATATACAAGAGGTAAAATTGTGCATCTCAGGCGAAGGGATAAAATAAAAGAGCTAAGTTTTTCCTCCTTTCCACCAAATTGGCAGACAGCAAAAGCTCACCAGGTTTGCTTTGCAAGTGAAGCACCTCATAAAACAGATCAAAGCACTTCCTGAATCTCAGCAATAGTACGGATCATTTCTGAGTAACACATCCCATGGAGAGAGTTCTTTGCAGGGGCTGCACCAGCCAAAACAGGATTAGCAAGTGGTAGAAATAAAAAGAAATTTTCACACTTTCACTCTAGCAGTGAAAGCAATCACTGCTAGAGTAACTCACAACGTGCAAAGTGCTTTCACTCCGGAAGATACCGAGGCTCGGGAAAAAAAATACCCGTGATGGGATCCCACGCCACCAAAATGCCACCACTTTTGAGGACAAGCATTGAAGCTGTTAAATCACATTTCACATTCGTGTTTCAAGTCATTCAGGGGCACATGGAAAATGCTGACTGCAAGACACCGTGTACTCAGGCTCTTGAGATTATGTAGAACAAAATAGACTTTATTGTCTCAAATATACTGCAAATATCTGACTGTTACCTCTCCTTGTATGCTACGTTGTCATTGCCCGTTGGAGGAATTAAAATGGAGAGTCCAAACAAAACAGGTTTCCAACATGCTTATTTCTGTAGTTTCATATAGTGACACAACCCCTCTCTGAACAGCCGGAAAATTCAACGGCAGGAAGGAAAACACATAGGGAGAAAAGTTATTCTTTCGGCAGCTATACAGACCGGATGAGGGCATTATACATCTCCTGGGGAGGCACCACACGAACGCCTCTTCCCTGCCGTATTTGTCCAGCATTGTAGCCCACAGTGTAGGCCATAGTAGCTGTGCTCGTGTTAAACAACCTTTTACAGATCAGCTCTGGAAGAGTTTTCTAATTTTTATTTTTTTTTAAGCTTTCTCTCATTTAGATTTTTAGTCTGTTCAGCGTCTTCTGGCAGGGAGCTCCACAGCTTCGTTGTGCAACGAAGGATCCACGCAAAAGGTTCCTTCCTTCTGTCTGTTTTAATACTGCTTTTTAAAAAATCTTTGAGCATTTTTCAGTTATGAGAAGCGGCATCTACTGTTCCCCTGCTGTCACTCCTGTTCCTGAACATGGAGGACTTGACCTCAGCCCTCTCAGTCATTTTCTTTCCAGCCGTGTTTAAACTCTTCTTAACGAGCGTTCCCCCGTACCTTGGTTCCCAGATGCCCTCTTCCTCTCCTTTCGTCGCTCCCGTGATATTCTCTGAGACATGGCGCACAAAGCTCCACGCCACGTGCACGCCTGCGGCACACGTGGGGTTTATACAGCAGGATAACAACGTTGTCTGGTTTTCTCTGGATATCTTTCCTAACAATTGCTCACATCCCATTTGCCTTTTTGACCACGCTGAGCTGCGAATTGATGTTTTCAGAGCGCTACACGCAATGTCTCACAAATCCTCGGATCCTCTTTGTAAACGGTACATGATAATTTAGAGACAAACAGAACATAAGCATATTGAAGGCTCCCCCCCACGCACAGACATCATTTTGCAGTTAAAGAAAGTGAATTTCATTTGCAAGATCATTCTGCAGCTCCTCAGCCCATTTGGACCATCCAGAAGGGGTCTGCATCAACAGCAAGCTTGGCCACCTTCTCCTAGATTGCTTTCAAGACATGCAGATTCCACAGGCAAGCTCTCCCCATGGAGAAAATAAGCGTTTATTCCTCCTCTACCTTTTAAAACATTTATTAGTATGCTTTCCGTCTAGCTTCATCACGACTCCATTTACTGCCATGTCCCCACTAATTCTGTTCTTTATTAGGATTTCTTACCAATGTGCCTGGTAGATCTAGTCCCCTGCAGCGCTCAGTGCCACCAGCAAGTTTGCAGAACGTTTCTGAGCTAAACTGAGGACTCTGCAGTCTTTAGAGATTTATTCACCAGCCCAATGTAACTCCATCTAATTTTCCTTCCTCTTTACCAGATAGCAGGGATGCAAATTTAACAGCCTGCCAATCATTAAGATCTTTCAGAACATTGCTAGAGTTACTAGTGTCTTTATTCCAATTTCCTTCTTGGGCAGGACATGAAAAATCTCATTACTTTCATGAATGAAAGCTTCTGTCTCCTAGCATCTGCCCTTCCCCACCCCCACAGATAAGGGAAAATTTTAAAACCTCTCAAAAAGTCAAAGTTCTTAATTAAGGGGGGAAAAAAATCATACCATAAAAGTTAACAAGGGAACAGCGAATGAAGCGGCTGCAGTGGAGAGCATATGTTCGTTCTGTAGAGACACTCCAGCTGACGCCAACAGCACACCGGCTGCTCCCATGCTTGTCATAGCACCAGTTGACTCATTTCCAGGCAGATAGGAAGCTTTAGCAGGATCACACCGCAGTTTAGCTCTGCAATGGAGTCGAAATTATTAAGAATCTGTCACTGCTTCCAGATACACTGGGAGCACAGACATAAAATTGCTGGGATGTTTTTAAACCAGAATCCTTGCACTTCTGGCAACCTTGAGAGCTTAGACCACTAAGAATAACTATATGGGCTTGAAAAGACAAGTTTAACCCAGGAGAGCTTGCTACACTTTAAGATAAGGCTAAAAAGCTCAATTAGCTAAAAGCACAATTCTATTGCAAAAAATGCAGGGGTTTATGCAGATTTTTTTGTTGCCTTGCTAAATCCATGTCTGAAGATATCGTGTCTTCTCATCTGAACTGGCAAACCTAACGCTGTAGAAGAAAACATGCTACGCCGTCACTCAGGTTTCCAGGAGGACTAACCCATGGACATAAACACGCTGGGCATCACTGGAGGTTTTTTGGTACCTACCCTCTAACCCAGTCTGCCTACATGGTCTTCCTAAGAGATGACCAGTCATCAGATACATGTTACAACGGGCTGCAACTAGATCTGCTGCAGTTCTTGCACAGCCATAAGTGCTAGAAATAGACTCGGGAATCACATGCCCTTTGTATACGTGGTCAGACTCCTCCCTAAGGCACCCATTGGACTAGAGACACCACAGGCACCTTCCCACCAGCATATCCAGGAGTCCACCTGGACCAACCACCTGATGCTGTACAACAGAGCAGCCAATGGCCTCCACCCAACGGCCTCCACCCAACAGACCATCAAGACTTAAAACAGTCTGCTAAACACTGCGAAAAGGTGGCCTTAAACTGACTGACGTTATCTAAAAGCCAGCTGCTCCAGCTCTTCTAGACAGGCCTCAGTGTGTCACTGTACTTAATAAACCATGAAAAACTAATTCTTTCCGTTTTCCTTCTTTGGCGCACATCCATGCATCCTCAGCTGCTTGTGCTATTTAATCTCCTCCAAGTCAGGAGATGACACCAAGGAGGCTGTGGCACAGCAGCACTTTTAACCAGGGATAATTGTGGGGAGTGGACAGGCGAGGAGACAAACATCAAACGGCAAAATCTTTGCCAGCGGAGAGCAGGGGTATCAGCGAAGATGCCACCTCTGCCAGCCAGGTTTTTCCAGGCTGAACCAGGCTTTTTCAGAGCGTAGCACAAAAAGAAGGTTAGGACCAAAAAAAAAAATAAATCTAAAACAGTTCCGAAGAAACGAATGCTCTTGGGACGTGTGGTGGGCCATTTCTAAACCAAGAGATAACTTTTACGATGAGCTTTTGTTAATTAGCGTCACCTTCATTAATGGAAGTAACACACCCAGGGGAAGGGAGGGCAGGACACTGGAATAAGAGCTGATCTGGGTAAACCTCCAGGCTGCAGCCCTGGTCTACCTGCAGAGGCAAGCATGCGTACAGCGAGACATATGCCCTCTCCCTCCTTTGCAGCTACCTCAGCACCTATATTTGCAGCACAAGATCCCTGCCCCATACCCCCATACTCCCTACCTTCTCTTGCTATGTGGCAGAGAAGCCCCATAGTGTGGCATCAAGCAAACACAGCTTTGGAAAGCACCACGTCTTTCCTTCACTTCCCTGTCCCATCCATCATAACATGCAGACGACCAGGCAGGGAGTGACGGGTCTGGAGACAATGCTTGCTCCTTCCAGGAAACTCATTAGTCCAAAAGCCCCAGTTAAAAGGTTTTTCAAGCACTGTGATACTCATGATCTATAGTAAAACAGAAACAGAAAACCTATTAGTCAGTCTCATCTCTGTGCCCAGAAAGATTACGGAGCGATCCTCATGGATACCATGCTACGGCACATGGAAAATAAGGGCGTCGGTACTGGGACCGGTGCTGTTTAACATCTTTGTTGGTGACATGGACGTTGTGATTGAGTGCACCCTCAGCAAGTTTGCCGATGACACCAAGCTGTGTGGTGTGGTCAACACGCTGGAGGGGAGGGATGCCATCCAGAGGGACTTGGACAGGCTGGAGAGGTGGGCCTGGGCAAACCTCCTGTATTCAACAAGGCCAAGTGCAAGGTCCTGCACGTGGGTTGAGGCAATCCCAAGCACAAATCCAGGCTGGGCAGAGAATGGATTGAGAACAACTCTGAGGAGAAGGACTTGGGGGAGTTGTTTGATGAGAAACTCAACATGAGCCGGCAATATACACTCACAGCCCAGAAAGCCAACCCCATCCTGGGCTGTGTCCCCAGCAGCATGGCCAGCAGGGCGAGGGAGGGGATTCTGCCCCTCTGCTCCGCTCTGGGGAGACCCCGCTGCAGTGCTGCCTCCAGCTCGGGGGGTCCCAACAGCAGAAGGACATGAACCTGTTGGAGTGGGGCCAGAGGAGGCAGAGGGCAGTGGGGCAGAGGATGCTGCGAGGGCTGGAGCCCCTCTGCTGGGAGGACAGGCTGGGAGAGTTGGGGGGGTTCAGCCTGGAGAAGAGAAGGCTCCGGGGAGACCTTAGAGCCCCTTCCAGCATGTAAAGGGGCTCCAGGAGAGCTGGGGAGGGACTCTGGATCAGGGAGGGTAATGATAGGAGGAGGGGCAATGGCTTCAAACTGGAAGAGGGGAGATTTAGATTAGATATTAGGAAGAAACTCTTTCCTGTGAGGGCGGTGAGCCCCTGGCGCAGGTTGCCCCGAGAAGCTGTGGCTGCCCCATCCCTGGAGGTGTTCAAGGCCAGGTTGGACGGGGCTTGGAGCAACCTGGGCTGGTGGGAGGTGTCCCTGCCCAGGGCAGGGGGGGTGGGACTAGATGGTCTTTAAGGTCCCTTCCAACCTAAACCATTCTATGATTCTAATAGTATCAGGGAGGTCCAGGCATTTTTGTGAGACTTTTATTCTCTCTTGGAGATGTCCCAGCCCCCTGCCCCATCCCCATCCGGGGGATGATGCCTGGGGAATGAAGCAACGCCTATTCTCATTTGATGGAGTCTTGGCCTGGGGCTATACCATGCTGTTCCCCATGCAACCCCTTTAAGTTCATGCTTGCTGCAGTATCTTTCCTGCCTCAGCCAGCTCCTTCCAGCTGGGGGTTGTATCGATGTCTTTGGAGAGATGGAGGACTTTCATGTCACTTTGCAAACGTTATCCCACTGTCCTTGCCACAGGAGGGAGGTGAAAATAATGCCTCTTACTGCCCTCTGCACTCTTCCTCCCAAAATACAGCTGTCTAAAACCCTCCTCAGGCAGAGGCTCAGCACGGAAAATTTTAGCCCCAGAGGTGAATGTCTCAGAAAGTTATAGGGAAATGAAAACAAAAGGGATTGAATAGAAACTGGTTTGTGACCTCAGTGCCAGTGGTTGCTACTAGAGCCCAGAACAGGGATTGCTTGTGACGGGGTGAAAGCAATCTTCCTTGCACCACTCACAAAGATTAATCAAAGACCTTGGAAATTTTGATTTATAGATCATATATTCCTAACAAGCATGTATTTATTATTATACATCAGAAAACATCCATACAGATGACACATTGCACAACTAGAGCTGTCAGATATTTATTTTTGCAGTCACCAGAAGTAATGTTATTAAACTATCCAAAGGCAGCCTTCAAAAGCAAGAAAAATAAATTCCAAATTAGTTTAAATGAATGAATTCATAATAATTGCTGCTAAAGTATCAAGTGATCAATCTCTGTCTCCACCGTCTTCCGATCCTGAATATTAAACTAGCAGAAGACAAAACACAGTGCAAAGATCTGTGTGTCTGTCACAGGGGTGAATCTGGAGCCAGCCCACTTCCATGAAAGAAGCGCTGGTCCCCGTGCCTCTGCCCTGGGCCTGCTGGTGGGTACCTGACGGTCATCAGTTCCAGAAAACTTTCTCTGTCAAACCTTTGGATCTTGGAAATACAGAGAATCACAGAATAATTGAGGTGGGAAGGGGCTGTGGTCAGGCTTGGATGGGGTTGCTCAGGGCCACGTCCAGCTGAGGTCTGAGTGGTTCCAAGCATGGAGATCCTACAGCCTCTCTGGACTTCCATGCCCATGTTTGACCGCCCCCATGGGGAAAAAAGATTTCCTAGCATATTTTCCCCTGGCTGCTGACATCATCCCCTTTTTTATGCCTCAAGAAAAGAGTTGGAATGTTGGGGGCAGCGCTGATATGGTGAAGGCCAGTGCTGTGCCTCACATGGTGAAGGTCTTCTGGGTGTCATTGCTGATTAGCAGCAGCGGAAAGATGAGTCTCCAATGCCTGAGATGGTCCTGAAGTGTCCTCTCTTGAGCAACATCTTCCAACCCACAAATCTGTGGTGGATGGGGGAAGCCATTTCTTCACCCAGGGCCAGGCAGGTCTTCCACTTCTGAGGGCCCAGAGGCCCCCATTAGATCAACTCGCAAATACAGAAGTGGTTGAGGCATGTTTCTGACAGCACAAAAGGAAGCAGTAGGCGAAATCAGCTCCCTTCTTCCCCTTTCTGCCCTCAAACTGAGAGAGAAGCAAACATTTTGGGCAGATAGTCTTGAGGAAGGGAAAAAAATTAGGAAACGTAATCATTGATCGGACATGGTGCGTAGGACTGCTGTTCTGCCAGCCTGGGGCTCGCTTTCAGACCCCTGAGAACATGCAGGAAAGGATTAACGATTACCTAGGAATTATATTAATTGCATAGTAAGTCTGTCCTGTGTTGTATGCACTGCATTAATCATATTGAGTGGCAAGGTGTGAAGTATGAGCAGTAACACCCAGCAGTAAGACACTCTTTCTCCTCAGCTTTCCTCGGTCTCTCCAGAGAGGTGGTAAAGGGGGAAGCCGCTCAGGGAGGCTGAAGCAGCTCTCGCCTCTCCTGAGCAGGCGGAGGAAAGCAGAGATGTGGGATGGCCCAGAGCTCTGCACTTGCAGCTTTATGGCCCCAGCATCGGCCATCTGAGCCGTTTCACGCTTTTCAGTGGGAAGCGATACTTTTAGGCCTTGTGTTTCAGTTTTATAGGCCATGAAATACCTCCGAAATGCTTCACCCGTGGCAGGTTTATGGGCAAATAGATATCTTCCTTTAATATTTAGTCACGTTCATGCACGAATTAACCGATGCTTGTCACGCTAACACTGACATTACACCCTAGATTTGAATATTTTTCTACTCCAATTTGCACTGTTGCAACGCGGGGAGGGGTGCAAAGAACTGCCCTTTTCCAGCCCCCAAAGCTGTAGCTGCTGCCCCCCGCAAGGCTCACACGCAGCCAGGAGAGGTCAGAGCCTGAAGCACAGAGGTGCCAGAGGGAAAACAGAGACAACCCCTTCCACTGGGAGACATTTGCAGCCTCAAACAAGAAAGCATTAATAGGGGATTTCAGTTTTGCCCTTTGTCTTCAAACACGTGTGGTCTCATTGCGCTCAGTCACATGCCGCGGGTCACCAGCATGCCCAATCGGGAGGATTTTTGGACTGAGGTAAGAGGTAGATGAACAAAGCTGGGAGGGTGTCTCCCACTACCCATCCCTGAATGGAGCAGGGCATGAGGCTGCTGGGACAATGTGGTGAAGGGCCAGCAGAGCAGTGAGCAGGCCAGAGGGTTCAAGGGCATAAGGATGAGGGGGAATGGCTTCAAACTGGAAGAGGGGAGATTTAGATTAGATACTAGGAAGAAATTTTTCACTATGAGGGTGGTGAGGCACTGGCCCAGGTTGTCCAGGGAAGTTGTGTAGGCCCCATCCCTGGAGGTGTTCAAGGCCAGGTTGGACGGGGCTTGGAGCAACCTGGGCTGGTGGGAGGTGTCCCTGCCCAGGGCAGGGGGGGTTGGAACTAGACGATCTTTAAGGTCCCATCCAACCTAAACCATTGTGATTCTATGATCTCTGGTGGTGGTAAGAGGTCAGGTAGCAAGGTCAATGGAGTATAGGCACATGGCATCTCTTGTCTCATGGGCGTTTGGGTGTCACCCCCAGACTTTTCTCCCTGCCCTGTAGGTGGGACACTGTCACAGAGAGCCCTGGTACATCTATGGACCATACGAGGTTGACAACACCAGGGAGAAACCCTGGATCTCTTCAAGAGGTGTGGAATGAGGGGTGCTGCAGCAAGCAGTGGGCAGCTGCCAGTTCTTCCAGCACAAGCATGGGCCGGGGTTTCTGTTTCTGGATTGTCTTCCCTTTGGGAGCCAAAGCTGCTTGCTGCAAGTGTCTGGCCAGAGGACAGCATAAGAGGGAGACCACTGACACCCTGAGGAAAGTACCACTGGGCAAATGTGAGGTGTGAGGAACATCTTTGCTGGGGCTCCCACAGAGGTGCCACCCCCTCCACCTGCGAGCATGCCTGGCTTTGTCAAGCTAGCATGGAGCTAGTGGGTAACAGTGGCCATGGATCAAAATACATTTTCCCAGTAAAAGCAATTTTGCTGAATTTAGACTCTTTAATTTTAGCAATACTCATCAGTGTCTCTTCATCCTGATTACAATGTTCGTCTCCAAAAGCACTGTTTCCACAGAAGTGCTGATTAATGTTATCACACCAACAAGCTGATGAACAGAAACGAAAACACTCTGGAGAAAAGTTGTCAAAATCCCGTCACCCTGACATGACTGCAGAAGCAAAGGAGCCCCTGAGCCACACTCCTCCTCCCACAGGGTGGAAAACTGCTTCCTAATCCCAGAAGGCTAAAAATGACCTCTGGGATTCCCAGGATGATGGACACCTTCAGGCAAAATTCTGTGACCAAGCTTTCTTCAGATAAAGCACCACTTTTATCTTGGCATCTCCACTGGCCTGGGTGGATCTGATCATGGCTTCATGGCAGGGAAAGGAACCAAAAGATGGGGTCTCCCGTCTATTCTGGACAAAGGAGTCTCAGGCCATAAGCAAAGCATAGAGCAGAGACATTTCTGAAATTCACAATATTCAATGATTCAGGGCTCCAAAATCCCCTCTGGCTGCAAAATGACTGGCTCAGCTAGTGTCATTCAGTCATGGCTGAACAAGACCTGCCCTTGGGTGCCTGCTCCCAGGTGGTTTGCCGTGACTGGAAGTGTGCAACTTCATTCTTTCTGCCTCTTGCTCCCCTCCATCCAGCATAAGAGCCTGAACGTTTATAAACCTTCATCTGTTGCATTGTTACACTTCTGTCAAGTTTGCTCATGTTTTCTGGGACAGAGGAAATGTTTGGCAACAGCAGTTGTTGCATATGCCACCTGCTTCACTGGGGGGAAAAAAAAAAAAAGAATTGCTTTTCCTAATTGCATTATGGCCGTACCTAGAAACCCAGAGGAACAAGACCTTTCTGTTCGCAGTCCCTCTGTACCTCCAGTAACAGACAGAATTTGCCCCCTAAATCCAAAGAGATGCAACAGTGGAAACGAGGCCTCACCATCTCTGTTTTGCCCAGGAATGACCCAGAACAGAGACAGGCCCCATGAGATACCCAGCTTCTGCTCGTAAACCAGGCTTCCAGTTCCTAATGTAATGTTTGATGGGACGAGGGGGAATGGCTTCAAACTGGAAGAGGGGAGATTTAGAATAGATATCAGGAAGAAATGTTTCACTCTGAGCGTGGTGAGGCACTGGCCCAGGTCACCCAGGGAAGCTGTGGAGGCCCCATCCCTGGAGGTGTTCAAGGCCAGGTTGGACAGGGCTTGGAGCAACCTGGGCTGGTGGGAGGTGTCCCTGCCCACGGCAGGGGGGGTGGAACTAGATGATCTTTAAGGTCCCTTTCAAGCTAAACCATCCTCTGATACCTGGCCCAGGCATCTGTGGAGCCATGGGTTGGTTTTCATAGGAAACAGTGAGCACCACGACAGTGTTGTCCTCTCCCTGCACTGCCCTTGTGTGCTGGCTGTGTAAAGCGACGGACTGCGGGATGGGCAGTGACCTGAGGCTAGGAGCAAGGCATGGGCTGTAGGCAGAGGCAGTGAGTTGACTAAGCCAGCAGCGCAGCAGGAAAAGCCACGCAAAAGAGTACTTTCCATTTTCCACTTTCACATCAAATGCAGGTTGAGATTTTATTTTTTTTTAATTACCTGGACTCATACAATTTGAGAGAAGAAGGCGGTTTTTGGGCAGCTGGCAGGAGTATCGGAGGGGAAGGAGATGAAGAAGTGGCTTAGACCTCAGTGGTGGTTAGGGGAGAAAAGAAAGCGTGGTGGCTCTCTCTGGACCACCGAGGGGCAGCTGGAGAAAAGTCCTACGCACTGTAAAACCAGCACCTCCTGTCTTCCAGGATCCGCTGCAGGTATGAATTTTTGCTCCCAGTCTCATCTTTTAATGGCATCTTGATGACCAGGATGGGAAAATCAGAAACAAAGGGGATGTTTTACGCTGGTAACCATGAGTGCTGTCCTTTACAGACTGTTTGTCTCTGTTTGTGCTATTGTACGGAGGTTTCTTGGCTTCCCTCGCATAGTTTCCGTGGTGCGTTGGGTGCGTTTGAAGCGTATTGTGTTACATAAAGCAGCTCGTTTTAACGTCGCATGAATTGTGCCATCGCCTCCCTGCCCTCTGCTTCAGGCACACAACAGCTATGTGATATGTACGAGAGATGTGACTGCCACCGTGAACTCTGGGCAGACTCACATGGCTTTTATCAAGCAAATGACAGCGCTATCAGTACGGGGCCTGATGCTGATCAGGTGTAAACTGCTGCAGCCACTGACACCAGGATGTTTCCGGGAAAACAAATAAATCAAGAAAAAGAAAAAAAAAAAAGGCAGCAGGGTTTTTTCTTCTTTCTTGGCAACCAGCAGTTCATTTTTTTCCAGCTGCGGTTTTTGAGTTTTAGACGACAACCCAAATATTTTCACTCAAAACAAAACTTTTCAGGGAAACCCTCTGTCTCTTTTGCTCTATTTCCAAAGGCAAAAACTTTCCTTCAACAAAATCGCAGCCCGTGTTAAGACGCCGCCTGGATCCTCTGCTTGCTTCTGCTGGCTGGGGATCTGGCCTGTTGAGACCTGAGGTTTCTAGCAGCGAATTTCAAAATTGTCATCTCTCTGATGTTTTAAATAAACGTAGGCAGCTGTCTGAGCCACTCGTCTACCCTAGCCAAAATATTGTTCATTCCAAGTGGATTTGCTCCATTATAAATTGTCTACAAATAATTTAAAAAGCGATGGTGTTTCTTAAATTATCCTATCAAGCTCTTTAAATATTGAAATGCATCAAATATTAATGCTTGGCAATTCAGGGTATCCTTAGTCCTGGTTACTGCAGTATTCTGATCAGCATTAGAGCCGTGTTCTGCCAGCCCTAGGATCTGAAGAGGTGGTGCCAGCTAAGAGAAGTGTCATGTCCACCACCCCATGGGTGCTCGGTTCCGGGGGTGTTCTATGCGGGAGTGAAATGTGGACGCCCAAAGAGGTAGGACGGTTTCAGCAGGAGTGGAGCAAAGGGGTCAGCAGACACAAGCAGAGCCAGGAGCAAACACACAACGATGCACGCACCATCCAAGCGTGCTGCTGAGTGCGTGCGTGGCCTCCGAGCCCTGCAGGGCAGGTCCAGGGCGAGCTGATATCGGCAGACTCCTCCGATCACTGCCACAGAAGCCCAGTGCTCGTGGGCTTTTCAGTTCCAGCCTGGCCATAGAGCCCTCAAGCGTCTCCGGTTACACACAAAATCAGAGCCCGTGTGGCTGTTTCTGAATTTAGGAGTATCACCGGGACCAGGCTGCTGCGCTCCTCATCTCCACAGCCTCAGAGGCGGCTCTGTCAGAAGGCAGGGAAGTGTGAGATGAAAAAAAGCACAGCATGTGGATTTTACGTGTCAAGGATGGAGAAGCTACACATGTAGAAACCTGAGTCCAAACGAACACAGCCAGTGTCAGACCAGCTCCTCCTTCTCCTCCAGCAGAAATCCCAGAACAAAATTCAAGTCTTCTCTTTTGGAAGCCAAGGAGGAGGTCCGATTGAGTTGACTGAAGTATCTCATTTGGAAAGGCTGACGTGCCCTTTTGCGTGCACGTTCCCAGGCTGGTGTCCAGTGACAGGGAGCTGGGGAGACGAGGCAGGCTCCCTCACTTCTGTATTCACCACTCCCGTCCAGAAACCAGGGATTTTCAGGACTTGTCCACCAGCATGTTGCCTGCATGGCAGATTGCCCCAAACCCCAATCCCTCATGCTGCCACGAGGCTCGCTGCCAGGCAGGTACATTGGCAGGGGATCAGCAAGAGGGTTTTTGATGGATCCCCTCTTTCCTTACTGCCACCCCACCTCAGCCCACCGTGGGGTACCGGACATCCAGCCAAATCAACATGTTCTTCTGGAACATTTCAACTTTGACTAATCGGGAGAGTTTCTGACAGAAAAATGTTCCACTGGAAAATTTCTGACCAGTGCTAATTAGCATTTTTTCTATTAGCTTTGTCCTGAAGGCACAGTAATTTATGCCTCAGTGAAATAAACAATCACTTAATGATCACCAAGAATTGGACACTCCCCAGGTTTGAGGCATATTTGCTTACCCTAAACAGAAAAAATCTTATTCACTTGCAGAGTTTTACGTACTAACACAAGGAAAGAACAGCTGCCTGACTTCCTTGTGCTTTACCTGGGCACAGGCCCAAATGCATTTTAATCACTTTTCAGTTAAAAAAAAAAAAAAGGAAATAGTGGATTTTCACTTGCGGCGCAGTACAATTCAAGCGACGCTGGAGACAAGCTGCGTATGTGGAATGAGAGGTGGACCCTGCTCAAAGAATTTGTAAAGTAGTCGCTAAAAAGAACAGGAAGACAGAAAACGAGCCAGGTGCCCCCAGAGTCCGGGTTCCCTTGCTATTCCTCTGCCATAGGACTATATCCTGAGCGGAGTTTCTCACAAAATGAGGATGACTCCCACCTGGAGTACTGCGTCCAGCTCTGGAGTCCCCAACATCAGGACATGGACCTGCTGGAGCGTGTCCAGAGGAGAGCCATGAGGATGATGCGAGGTCTGGAGCACCTCTCCTATGAGGAGAGGCTGAAAGAGTTGGGGCTGTTCAGCCTGGAGAAGAGAAGGCTCCGGGGAGATCTTAGTGCAGCCTTCCAGTCCCTAAAGGGGACCTACAGGAGAGCTGGGGAAGGACTTTTTACTGGGGCATGGAGTGATAGGACGAGGGGGAATGGCTTCAAACTGGAAGAGGGCAGGTTTAGATTGAACATGAGGAAGAAGTTTTTCACTGTGAGGGTGGTGAGGCACTGTCCCAGGTTGCCCAGAGAGGTTGTTGAGGCCCCATCCCTGGAGGTGTTCAAGGCCAGGCTGGAGGTGGCCTTGGGCAGCCTGGTCTGGTGGGAGGTGTCCCTGCCTATGGCAGGGGGGTTGGAACTCGATGGTCTTCAAGGTCCTTTCCAACCTAAACCATTCTATGATTCTATGATTTAGGTCGTGAGGGACCTCTGGAGGTCCGGCCCCTGCTCAAAGCTGGGCTGGCATCCACGGTGGATGAGGCTGCTCAGCGCGGTGCCCAGCCTTCGCAGCACATACAGCTTCACCGACACACCTGAGCAGCACACCTCAACGCGTGGGAGACGCACGTCAGCTGCGGTCCGTCCCTCTACCCTTTCTGCCCAGCAAGCCTTTCTTTTGGAACCCTGCGCAAGCCAAATGCAGAATAAGAACGAGCCCCTTGGCGGTCTTTGGGAAACGGCTGAGGATGCCGGGGCATATGGTGCGGCTTTCGCTGCAGCGAGAATACGGCTACAGGGTCTCCCAGGAAAGCAGGCAGCTATATTTAAATCACTCTTGCGAAATCCGCATTGATATTCATAAAAAGACACTTCAACACCTCTTTGGTGACTTGAAGCTGCGGCGCACAGCACGGGAGAGAGCACCGGTGGCTCTGGAGACGAAGGCTCCATTTCATTGACCGTGACAGGCAGAGGACGGGCGGCACACACAAAAAAAAGCCCAACCGGAAACAAAATCCTGGCGATGTGGCGCCGGGCTGCCGAGCGAAAAGCCAAAAAGCCAGGGAGGATTTTCCCCAGGAGAGCGTGCAGTCCTGGGAGAGGATGGAGCTGGATGGAGGACAACCCCGTAGGGGGACCAGCTCTCAGCAGACCACCCTGGTGTGGTGCAGGCACCAATCCTCATCACACCAGGTCACCGCAAACCTCTCTGGTGCCAGCCCAGGCAGAGCTGCTGATGTCCTCCACCTGTCTCGCCACCAAAGGTGGGCTTTCTGCCTCTGTCCTGCCTGTTCTGGGGAGGAGGAGACAAGTCAGTGGGCACGAAGAGCGATGGTGTTTTATTTCCATCCCCCTGTGGCCCACTGCGGCAGCACCGCTGCCTATTTTTCCTTTTGCTTTAGGAAAATGTCTTCCACCTTATCGCCCACATGCCCTGATACAAACTTCACCTCTCCCAGCAGGGACAAGTGGAAAAGCGCTCAACGGAAAATATGAGAAGCTCTTTGGCCGCTCCGCGCAGGGAGCGGAGTTCAGAGAGGGCGGCGTCGCTCCTTCGGAGGGTGACAGGCGGCGGCTGTGCAGAAGGGCAGATCAAAGCTGGAGAACAGCCTACCCCCATGGCCTCATGGCCACCAAAACTCTGAATGCAGTGTTATCCTGTTATTCTCAAAGCCACGCACATTTTTCTTTAGTTACACACACTCGCGGCTTTCAACATTTACTTCATGGAAAGAGGGGGTATATGCAATGAATCGAAGCAACAGTCTCGCTTTCCTTTGCCCTTTTTGGTTAGCCCCAAGGCTTCTTAGGAGCAATACATGGAAGGCAAAAGACCTGTGAAACACAAATATATTCGTGCCAAATCTTGTTTGGGTTTTATGTTGCTTTGCCGTGGCAGCTTCATGTCCATATCTGGACAACCTAGTAACCCATAGAAATAAAATCTCATGTATCAGCCCAGGGAAGTCAAAAGTATTATTCAATATTTAAAATTAAACAGGAATTTCAATGCTTTGCTCAATCATGTTCTTATTGGTAGACCTCCTGAGTCACCAAGCCCACCTGACAGGCAACAGCGGCGTATATTCCCCTTCAAGCACGCTCCTAGGATGAGCTTGGCTCCTGCTCTTGAAAGGCTGGAGAAACCCTGGGACAGATTTTCAGAAGGGATTTTTCTTCTCCCATTACTTCCCACCACCCAAAACACCAGGCACCAATCATTTGCCTGGCATGGTAGGAACCGGAGGGTCCCCTTCATACTTACTCAATCTCTTTTTTTTTTTTTGCAAGGGATTCCTTTTGCTGCCAGTTTCATGCTTCCATGGGTCTTCTGCTTGCTCTGGGATGGAGGGCTGTGCTCCCAGGGCCTTTGTTCTGGATGCTGGGAAGGTGCTGGAGACCTCCCAGGATCCCCGTCTATACACACACACACACACACGTACACATCCGCTCCAATTTCGGAGACACCAAACAGCAGGAGTCAAATAGGCCATTTGAAGCAGTATCTCTAATTGGGCAATTTGGAACATAATAATGAAATAATGCAGTTTAGCGTTAATTGTAGAGGTGGAGCTGGTGAGCCCTTAACAAAACTTTTATTCTGCCAAGTGTTCAACAGATGTTTAGGAAAAATCTCAAGCAGTCAAGGTCATTCGCGTGTGGGAATATCCAAGGAATTTCCTTCTCCTGCAATGAATCAAAACCAGCAAGTTTGAGGATGACAGTTTCAATGCAAGTGGCCTGAGAATGGACACCTACCTCCAGCATTAGGTATTTAAGTGCCTGAATATGTCTTTCACCATTTTTTTGTCATCCCGGGAGCCCCATCTGGAGCAGTAGATGAGGTCCCTAATATGCTCTTTACTCCCAGTTGCCGCTACAACATACAATAACAATGACATATACGTCGTCTTGCCTTTTCACTGGAGCCCTTAACGTCCCCGTTTGCACAGGAGGGATAGCGAAGGGCAGAGTTAAGGTTAATTATACGACCGCTTGGCTGACCCGTGACACAGGGCTCCTTGTGCACATTTTTGTCCTTTATCGGCCCTTTCGGAAACCGAAAACTGGGAAGTATGGAAGGTGGGAAGGAGAACGAGGAGTGATTTATTCATAAATACATCTGGAAGGAGCTTCCAAACTGCAGCTTCCCCTCCGCAGTGTTTCAGGCATGTCCCCCGGTGGCTACTGTAATATCAGAGGAATGCTTACTCCTGCTACTGCTGCTAATCTGGGAGCCGTCACGTGGCTCTTCCATAATCTCTCTCTCTCCAAAAAATTTGACTCTTAACCTTCCCTCGCTACAGACATGATGTATATTGCCTTGACACGCTTCCAAGTAGCAAACATGCAAAACCCTGACCTATAAGCAAAGCAAAAGGGAAGAGGGGAAAAAAAAATATATTTCTAAGAATAAAATTATGTGAGACTGCAGGAAAGGGAGAAGAGAAATCTGCCTTGGTCATTTCTGTTTGCGGTCACCTAGGAATTACGTTGGAAAAAAAAACAACAAAATGTTACTCCGGGGAGAGGGAAAAAAAGAAAAGGTGTTCTGAGGTGCAAATAAAATAATAATAAAAAAAAGGTAGCCGGCAGAAAAGAGCGTTATTTATTTATTTTCGCTCATTTATGTGTCAGATGAAGCTGAAAGCTGCCAGATAGCTTCTTTTCGACAGCTTGAAGTTACTGTTGGGAACAGATCCATGTATGGAAGCAAAAGCAGAAAAGCACAGATAAGCTGAGATCCAGCTATGCAAACCATCCTTAGAGACACTTAAAGGACAAGCACCCCAGCTCCTTTCTTTCTGGTAAATTTAGAGGCGCTATCGTATGAGGGCTTTTTTCCGTTCTGCTTCACCCGCAACGGCTGAGACTCGGCTGGGGTAAGTGAAAAGCGATTCCAGCGTTTCTCGGGAAAAGCTCGGTATTCGGTGAGCCTGACATCCTGAGAAAAGCCGTAAATCCGGGGCTGTGGGATGACTCCAATAGCTGGAGAGCGGTTAAGCTCTCTGAGTAAGGAACATGACATATAACAGCTTTGCCGCTGGAGGGACAGAAACTTTCCAAGTGCCTGAAAGAGGCAAAGAGAAAAATGTTGGAAAACAAGCGGTTTATCACTCCTGAACTGGATTTACAGGCTGACTGCTGCTAGAGCGCCGGCGGACAGAGGGGCAGGAGGGACCGGTGGTAGTTTCCAGCGCCTGAGTCTTTTTGTGCTTCCATTTAGAAAAATTTGTTAAAATAGTCAAGGGTTTTTTTTTCCTTCCCTGGTCTGTCCTACTTTCGTTTTGAGAAACATGTCTCGTTTGGGTTGAGCTGACTGGACATTGGGAAGAGCTCGTTGTAAGCGACCGTTGTTTTTCTTGGCACTTGCAGGCAGTTTCTCAACGTTTCTCTGCAGATTTGAGGTTGATTACATCCTGTGCAAGGATTTTTTTTTTTGGTACAGTTTTAACTGCCGTTGCAGTGTTGTGAAAGTCGACCCCAGCGAAAACAGCAGTGTGCTATTGTGAACGTTTCCAAAGGGCTCCTTCGAACTAGCGCCGAGGTGTGTTAGCTCTGCCGACCGGGCACTGCCAAGAAGGCAGAGTATGCCCTTGGCAGAAAGGCTTTCCCCGCGGAAGCGTTTTGTTAAAAAGAACACCAAAAAAAAAAAAAACCACCTTTTTGTCACTTTGGCTTAAAATCCTGTTGGTTTGCGGTGGTACAGTTAAATGCGAGGTTTTTCTTTAAACGCTCCAGAACAGCATTTGGGTAACAGTTCATGTGCTTTCAGGTGTTATAACACAGTACTCATACTCCCACTGCAAAGCACTAGGTAGAGCTTTCTCATTTTTCTGCTGGTTAATAGACTGGAAAAAGCGTTAGAGCAGGTGAAGTGAAATTATACTGAAAGAACTGAAAATAATATCGGGAATATGACTGAAATTGTAGGAGATTTCCAGAGATATGAAGGATGACTGTAAAGGGAAATTACGAGACCACAAATGTCATAAGCATTTCCATTCATGAATGAAAACTCTTTCCCTTGCCATTACATAAGGAGAACATAATGAAAGCGTTTGCTTGTAACTCCGCGGTGGAGTCTGCGATCGAGAGGGCCCGTGCGTACGGCCCTCGCTTCCCCTTCTTTAGCTAGCATTTCCATGGGTATTCCCACATTCCTCGTTTTTGTACTCACGGAAATACAAATCTTCTATTTGTCCGGTTTCCTCCCAAGTGCTGAAAATAAAAACTACTCGAAATTAAGCTGCCGTTGAAATTTGTCCTTGCCAGGCAAACTTTGATTTTTTTTTTTCACAGGTACCTTTTAAATACATCTCACCTGTCTATAGAAATGCCAGCACAGAAATTAATCTTTAAGTAATTGGGGGTCAACAGATAGCTTTTTAATTGCCATTGAGTCGAGTCATTAACAAATAAGCCTTTTTGCTGTTATTGCTACGAACGAACACTTCTGCATTTCACACTTACTCAGATTGCTTCTGTTTTCTGTTGGGTATGGTTCTGGTTTATCGGTTGCTGTGACCCTGCTGATAGAGAGAAGATTTTCCCGAATTTCCCCCCCCCCTTTTCTTTTAATTTTTTTTTTTTTTTTTTGCCTTCTCTTCAAGGCCGTGCGCTTCCCTTTACCCAGAGACAAGGACTAGCTGATGTGCGTGGTCCCCGAGCAAGGCGCTGCTCAGCAGTTGTGCTGGGCAGGTCGGGAAGAGGATGGCAGGATGGAGCTGGGAAAGCTGGGACCTATTTAATTTGATTTTCCCGTTTGGCCCAGAGTGACCCAGGAGACAAAGCCCCGGTAGCAGGAGTCACCACTCAGTTCCCAGCCCCGGGGTGGACCTGCCCAGGGACCTCGTGAATGACCCGTCCTTTCTGCCCCCTCCTCTCCTCCCTCTGTCAGAAGCACTTTCAGGCAGGCTGTGTTATCGCTGATGTTTATTGCTGTTATCACCAGTGTACGAGCTATTATTAATATTTACTATTGATTAGTCACGGCTATTGCTAGTGTTTGTTTGGTCCCTCGTGCAAAGCTGATGGGATCTCACTCGGGGGCCCTAGACACGAATATAAATAGTCACATAAAGCATTAGCGATAGTATCGCTAACATGTCTTTTATAAGCGACGAGTCATTATGAGCGCTGCCGTCTCCGAGCATCCGCCACGAGGTCCTCCCACGCGCCATTCTCCGCCAGGAGGAGAGGGGGAAGGGGGAGCTCTGCTCTTTCTCACCGTCCCAGCCAGCGGGGCTGCCGGGGCAGCGCGAAGCCCAGGAGTCGGCTAACAAGGGCAAAGCCGAGCTCAGCGCTCGTTCTCGCCAGCGGTGGAGAAGGGTAAAGCTGCCCTCGTCCTGGTGGCACTTGGAGCAAGCAAGAATGTGGTGTGTCTCGTGCAAGGAGCCAAAGGCACACCGCGCTTCTAGGCGCACTGATGCTTTGTGTTCCTAAAGCTTAGTGGCTTTCAGAACAAACAAACAAACAAACAAAAAAAAACCACAACACACTTGGGTTTTCAAACATAAGGTCTGAAGAAGTCTTTACACCAGACGTCCACAACTGGGCCCTGAATTCAGACTTTCTTGTGAGCAGGGAAAGACGTGTTTGTGGGTTATAGTGCGCCCAAGACGAGAGCATCCTCAAAATAAACCACACAGAGGAGAGCTACACCCTGAAGCCGCTCCGTGAGGATTTCACACACGGGCTCTGGCTTGAAGTAAGCCCACCATATATTGTCCTCCTTCAGACACTTCAATATTGTTACGGTGATTCCTGAAGGATGGAGTTTGGACATCATCTCTGCCTTTTCTCTAGTAAGTCAGAAGGTTGGAGCAGATTCTGGGGACGCATTGACAAGACTGAGCCACTTCTCTGGCCAGATACATTTTATTGCCTATGTTCTACAGAAATGGGCTTTATGTGACAGCTCAGCCTAGAAACCTTCAGACCCATTTGCCAATTCAAATCTGGTTTGCCCAAGGAACTGAGGCCTGAAGAATATGGTGTTCCAAAAAAAAAATTATCTGAAAACGTGCAGCTGTCTTTGGTTTTCTTGCTCCCAAAACATCATCTTCCTATTCTTGTCTCTCTTCCTTCAGGGTAAGGGACAATGGTCTATCTGGGGAGGGTTTCACCAGAGGACTCACAAAGACAAGCAGTTTTCAAGGAGGAACGGCGTTTTAGGAAAGGTTTGCGTTTGCAGGCTGCGAGCAGTACATGGAAATACCGCAGCATGTACCACGGCGCTTGCTGCACGCAACCTCATGCACAAATCTGTCCAGTATCTTCTACGCACACGTGGCCATAATCCTTTTGAATAACAGTAGAACTTCAGAGGGGAAGTGAAAATAGGCTGTGTTTTGGAGAAACTGTGCCGCCAGTTTTGTTTCGCCGCGTTAAACGCTGGGCCATCCAGCCTCACAGACTTTTTCCTCTTTATAAATATTTTGTGTATAACAACTGACTGCGCAGCATGGAGAGATGAGTAAATAACCCTCAACGGCCTCAGCTGGCCTAAATCCGGCTGTCATTTTTGGTCACTTACAGACATGAGCTGCTCCTAAATTTCCATCCCATTATACCAGTTGCCTTTAATGCCAAGCTGGAGTCTAGCTCTTACAAAATAGCTCTGGATGATACTATTTTTCAGGTACTCAGCATCTCACTAGCAAACCGAACCATGGTGTTGCTGAATTACGCTCACGCGGGGGGAATCCCGGTGCTGGGGTTTGCAGACCGGGCAAACGGAGAAATGCCTCTTTACAACCGCAGGAGAAAATAATCTGAATTCAGAGTTGCGTGCCCCTGAGCTAAAAAGCTCCGTTTTAGAGGTGTTTTCCCTAAACGGTCAGCAAGATGTGCCAGCAGGCTGGCTAGGGAGGCGGCGGCAGGGGTCTCCCGCTGTTCCGGCGTGCTTCGGAGGGACGCCAGCCGTGAGGCTCGCTCCTCAGACCCACCGTCTGCTGGTCTGTGCTGCTGCGGGGGGAGGTAACAACACCACAGCTTTAGGCAGCAGTGGTGTTTTCTGCCAGTTTACAGGTAAGGGGAGGCAATTTATGAATTGACATTCGTATTGGAGTTGATCCTTTAAGAAACTCAGTGTTATTCTGGCAACACATGGGGGAAAAACATAGCAACAATACAGTAAATCTGGAGGTCTTCAAAACAGTTTATATTTATCTAGGGCTCCAGCCCTCACTGTGATCCAATCGTAAATGTATTCTTATTGCATGGGGTCACTGCAGGGCAAAGCTGAAGTTGTTTTGATTTCCATACTTCAACATATTTGGATTTATTTTATATTTAATGCTGAACTTCCTCCTGAGTTTGGGATGTTTGTTTTTAGGATCTTTCCCAAATCCTTGGAATGCTGAACTCTGACGTTGCTAACATAAAATGCAGGTTTCGGTTTGTGAGCTCTCTAGCTGAGCCTTTTTCAGAGACTCGAGGAGGAGAGGAGAGGAGAGGGGAGGGGAGGGGAGGGGAGGGGAGGGGAGGAGAGGGTGGGCATAGGCAGAAGGAAGATACTCACAGGACTGGGATTCTGGAAAATGGCAGGATTTGGGTAGAGGTACAGTGGGAAGATATATGTCCCAGGCTAGTTTGGGTTCCACTCAGCTTAACAATGACTAGTGACTTGTCTGTGAATACCCAAAGAGGACAAACGCTTGGGAACTTCTTCTGCCAAGGAGTGCTGTTCGGGTACAGATCTTTCCCTCAGCAGGCTGGGAGATTCAGCGCTTGGGTTGGTTTACTCCCCGTGGGAATATACTACATTGAACCATGTGTAAAGCCTTTTTCCCACCCTCAGTCTCCCAGTGCTTTCAAGCCCCTCGTCCTGCGCAGGATGAGTTCACCAGCAGCTTTGTCCCTGCGATGCTGCCCAGGTTATGCCACAGACGGCGGTGTGCCCTGCAGGTTGCAGACGCGTGACACCACCACGCGCCGTTTCCTGCTCTTCCAGACGGTCGTCCTTCCTTTCATCAGAACACCAAATTGGCTTTTCTTTCCCTCTTATATAAGCAAAAGCAGAAAATTAGAGGAAAATGTGGAAATGGAAAAATAACAAAAGATGGGAAGCGCAGGAATGTCCTGCAAAACTGTTGCTGCCTTTCTCCCCTCCCCCCCTCCAAGGCTTCCTTTAGCTGGGAACTTCTGCACGTGAAATGTTCCCTTCCCGCTTTCTTCTCTACCTTGAGGTGGATCGGACAACCTTCTGTTGCAACATGGCCGTAACCCCTAACCCACTGGGAGATGGCTGGGGTCCTTTGATGCAATCTACCCAAAAACTCTTCTCCAGGCAGCTAACGTCTCCCAGGCTACAGGGCGATCGCACCGAGATGCTGAGTTTTATCTGTACCGTTAAACAAGCATTAGAAAGCAAGGGACGGGACATGAGGTTAGTGGAGGTGATGGAGAGACCTGGCCCACGGTGATTTGGTCAGGGCTTTGGCGGGTCAAGCCTCAGGCAGAAGCCTGAAGAGTCCTGAAGCAGCTGAGGGGACGTGCTTGTCCACCTGAGGCAGCTCTGACCACTGTTAGGCTTTCTGCAGGGGCCTAGGGCTTGATGGACCACTCTTCTCTCTTGCCCTGCAACCTCTTCAGCCTTCCAGATCAGCTTGCTTTGATGCTGGCTTCCAAAAGCTGCAGCCACGCATCGAGGTTTAGGCTTTAGTGTGGGAGCCCATCTCTTTGAACTATCCCCCTCCCATGCTGATTCCCGGCATCAGCGATTGCCGTACCCACACGCTGGAACTAGGGAGCAAAACCAAGGTGACATCTAATCCTCAGCTCGTCGCTTTTGCGGCAGTTTGGCAAGCATGATGTTAGAAACGCCCCGTGTTATCTTTTTGGCTCACAGAATGGCTCCAAGCAGAGATCTTGTGCTTCTGCCCTAGACGCGGCAATAAACACGTGGATTTGCTGCAGCCTGTTGAGACTGCCAACATGTACACAGTAAAAGTAAACCCTTCCTGTGGCCACAGACCGCAACATGCTAGTGACCCGTGGTGTTACCCTGTTCTTTCGTGAGTCGTTGCTGCTGCTGAGAAATACACACAGTCAAATAAGTTGCTAACAATAACACTGGATGTGAGAGACAAGTGTTTGTTTTACTCTGGTGTAACTTATTCCATATGGTCCTTTAACGCATGTTAAATGTTAAGTCTCTTTGGCCTGCCAACTATTGTTTCAAGATGACCTCCCGGATTTAGCCTGCTTTTCAGAGCATAGCTATTTGAAACAAGGCTCTGAAAGCATCTCCTGTCCAGGACAAATGCCCAGTTCAGGAGCGAGACAGATGTTTTGGATTGCCCTATCTTTAGCTGGATAAGTAGGTCTCCATTTTTGTTGATCGTCCAGAACAGTGATGTTTACCGCTGCTCTGCCGCCTGCTGTGACACCTTTCGGATGTAAGCCATGTGTTACACCAACGTCCTGGTACAGGGCAGAAGCCATATCCTGACCAAGAAGCTAATAAAAGTTTAACTTATAGAATCACAGAATGCTTTCGGTTGGAAGGGACCTTAAAGACCGTCTAGTTCCAACCCCTCCACCATGGGCAGGGACACCTCGCTCTAGACTAGGTTACTCAAAGCTTCTATCATTAACCTAGCTTCTAGGTTACTTCTAGTGTTTAACTCCCATGTGTGTTTTCCCAAGGTGCTGATGAGCCAAATCTTTGTGGAAACCTTCTTGCAGGTTTTCCAAATCTTCTTGGTAGTGTTAATTCATGGGCAAAATACGGCGAAAAGAGAGATATGCAGCTGTGAAAGGTGACCTTGTTGCACTCTCTGGCTACGTTACTCAAAGGTTCAGCACAATGAGCTCCAGCGGACCTTTGCGTGATGTCCTGCACTGGTGTTCCTGCCCATACTGGGCCCAGTCTACAGCACAGCTTGGAAAACAGATGCATTGAAAAGTTTCTCTCGTTTTGAAATACTTCTTGACACCAGTTATGGAAAATAGATGCTCCGAGAAGCATCTTTCTCAGTAACTGAGAGATTTGCCTTTTGGCTTGAGTGTATTTTATCCGAAGTGAATTTCTGAAAACAAGAGTAACCAATACTTAAGAGCATTTGAGAGCCTCGCTGATAACCTCATCTTTCCCCTGAAGTGTGGCATATCTCCAACTTAACCTAGACAAAAGTGTTAATCTTGAAGGTTCTCCACTGTGAGAGTGTACGAGGATCTCTATGATCCTGTGGAGGAGAACAGTGTGTACAGAGCACGCGTGTTTTATTATCAGAGAAAAGAAAACGTTGGGCTGCCTGCCATTGAAAATATGCTTAGTGAGCAATGATGTGTCTGTTCGGCTACCAATGGTTGGGTAAGATTAAGGAGAAATCATGAGTATTTTAGAAAAATTAGCCGGTCCCTTTCTAGACACTTGAAAATCTCCATTATAAATCACCAAAGACCCACCTGAGGATCCGTAATTCAGCGACAGTCCTTGCGTTTTTAGAGGCCGGGGCCCATCTCGGTGCGCACCTTGCTTCGTGTGTGCCTGGAAAGTGCCTCAATGTCTTAAAATGACTGAAAATGTACCTCCACGATAACGCACTAGAAAACTTTTGGCCCTTGACCCTTAATTTCAATGTTCTTACCTTAAAAATAACCAGGCAGGCTATTTTTAAGCGTGCTTTGATGAACAGACCTGGAGGAATGCTACAAAACAGGACGGGTTTGTAAGCATTACAAGCTGTGCCACTGCTCATGTTTTCTAGACGTTTTCTGTCCCTGTTGATAAAAACATACCCGATTTTAACATTCTTCTCTTTGAAACAGACAGTCTGATTATCTTGAAACGTGCCTTGATGTATGCAGCCTACGGAAAATTACAGAACAAGACAAGTTTGAAGACTCTAACCTTAATAAAGCTGATGTTTTGCCAGCACAAACTCCCTGCCTTCATCCTTGAGCTGTAACTTCATTTCTTGTCTGTGGAGTGGATTTTATTTGACGCATGTCCTTTCTCTTGTGGCAGTTGACTTGTGCCGAGACTTCGCTTTAGCCAGTTCTTTCCTCCCCCCAAAAACCACCTGCAGGAAGGCACTGCGGTGAGCCGGGCTCTTGGAAGAGCTGGAAGCGTGCTGAACATTTATTATTTTTTTATTATTATTTGTTTGTTTGTTTGTTTATTTATTTATTTTGCCCAGGTTCTGCTTCTGTACCAAGTCTCTCTCCTCCCTGGCAAGCCATCCCCCTGTATTTACTTTTTCCCTCGCTGGCCCCAGGTTTCCTGACTTTATACGCTTACCTGGTACTCAGGACGGGGTTGCCTTGGTAATTTCTACCTTGGTCAGCAATTAAACCAGTACCCTGCTTTTGTCATGTGCAAAGTTGCTCTTTTCTGCCGTTTTTCACGCTGCCGTCTCATCAGGTCGCTCTTGGATAGCATTGCCGCCTGGATGCGCTCTCCCAGCGTGGCTTAATTTCCAGCGCTCCGACTGTTTTGCTGCACCAAATCTTTGCCCAAAGCCTAAAGGTGGGTTTTCTTTCCTTTCAGCCCACTAACCGTGGCAGCGGATTTCTTTCTGTGGTGTGCTGAATGCCTCCTGATTGTTCATCTCTCAGCCGCATCTTCCTGATGGAACGGTGTTGAGAGCGAGGTCACCTGCACCTGAGCTGGACTCAACAGGGGTTTGAGCATCCTGCTCTTAAAACCTTTGCGTCACACAGACTTCTCCTTCTCTGCAGACCATCCAGCTGCCTACAGCATTACTCTCGTGGTCACAGAAAGCTTTTCCTCGTGCCAAACTTTAGGGTCCCTGCCTGTAGTTTAACCTCCTGACTTCTTATCTTCTCGACAGTAGGAGTGGGAAACGTCTATTCTTTCAGATTTGCGAAGCTACGTGTCTTCTCTTGACTTGACAGTCTGCATTCCTGCAACGTTTCCTCTTGAACCATGTTTTCTAGACCTCTTACTTCTCTTATTTCTTCCCATTGGTGGCTCTGCAGATGTTGCCTGCTTTCCTGATGCCACTGGTCATGTAAACGCAGCTGTTAACTCTGGAGTCTACTGATGGCAAGTAAAATGCCAGATACCGTTAACAGCCCTGGCACAAGTACCAAAATACCACACTGGTGTCTTGAGATGCAGGGGCCCCGAAACTTCCTTGGCGACTGAGGTGCACATGGAAGGGAGCTGAGCGAAAGAGGAAAAGCCTGTGTTCCCACCAGCCCTGCTAAGGCACTGGTCTGCCAAACACACAGCTGCCGACACACCCGTGGACTGGTTCTACCGCCGGATCTCCGCTCCCTCCCTGTATGGTGATGCCTCCCCGTCCCTGCCATTCCCTCCCTGCCTGCCGCGGCACTGCCTGCACACCCCCCGTGTCCCTCCTGCACGTACACACACGGGATAACAGCCCCCCAACACGGGCAGTCTTGCCAGAAGCTGGGAACAGCCTCCCATAAGAGCAGAAGATTTTTATAGGAGACTCGGGGATTTCTAACCACCGGGCAGGCGGCAAAGGAGCAGCTTCAGTCGTTTCAGAGCATCGTCGCAGTCCAGAAAGATGTGACAAAGCCACTCAGCTCAGAGCAGCTTTCGAACAGGCCGTGTCTGAAATTCCAAGGGGGAGAACGGACCGGCACGTGACAGCACGGGGAGTTTGAAAGGCAATCTGGTCTCACAAACAGTGCGGTTTCATTTCTCCAAAATATCCAGCAAAAACCCCAAACCCACAAACATTAAGTAATCTGGAAGTTAAATCTGGTTTTCTTCAGTTTCTCTCCTTTTCGGTTGAATTCTCCCTCCGTGCAGGGCTGCAATTCCTGCGTTTAGGACGTGCGGCGTCGGGCACTGCCTCACCGCTGCTTGCACAGAGCAGCCATTTTTCGGTCTGTGCCTCTTGGGAAGCACAAGTAGAGCAAACTGGGCCAAAACGGCAAGAGCTGCGTGGGCACCCGTGGGAGCCCCCATCCACTGGACTCATCCCTAAGCTGCGGGGAGCAATAAGAACCCTGGGATGAGAACCCTGCTGCTGCCTCAGCTGTTCCAGGGACAGAGCCAGCCAGGAGCGAGGGCACACGTCTTCTCCAGGGTGCCTTGGGGAAGACTCAGGAGCACAGAAATTCCTAGTCCCATGGGTCCTCTTGGCCTAAAATCGACTACCGCGTGCTGATAACATCTGGCAGCACGTTCCTCGGCTCCACTGTGTCCCCAGGACTCAGGGGTTAACCTCCAGCAGAGCTGGTCAGTGCTGGAGGGCCACCCAGCCAGGCCAGGCCACTTGGAGGTCACAGGAGGCAGAGCCGAGGCAGACATCGGTAAAGTCAAGGCAGCAAGGAGGCACGGAGAACCTCTGACCGCCCTGCAAGGACAGCGCGGATTAGAGCCCATCACAGCGAAGATGAGTCTCCCCTTAAGAGAAGCCGTTTCACATCCTTTTGCCCAATGGGCTCGGTTTTCGCAAGGTGTTCCAGCAGCTTTCTCGACCTGGAATATATAAGTAAAATATAAATAAGGTGCTTCACGCAGCTGAGGTCAGTCACTTCTCACTTTTAATAAAAAAAGTCTATTTTCCCTGGAATATTCAGCCTCGCTCGGGGCTTGGCAAACAGATGGTGCAGAGGAGGCCAAATTACCTTCACAACCAGGGGCCGCAGCCGGAGTCATGCGCTACATCCGATTCCCACTGGGAGCGACGGGAACCTCGCACGCACATCAAATGCGGGATGTGGCCTCACGCCGCACCGGAGCCGCTGAGGAAGCGTCAGCACTCCGCAGTTCACGGGACGCGGCTCCCCCCGGATCTCGCCGCATTCTCATGGTATCTGCACAGTTGTTCTTTCTTAAAGCCCCAGCTCCTGGAGTCATGTGACGACACATCACTGTTTCACCTCTCTTATTTTTTTAACTTATTTCTGGTTACTAAGTAAACTGGGAAACATCAGACCTCTAGGCTTCAAAAGCAGAAGGCAGACCCAGAGGACACATTTGTGGCTTTTTAATTCTAGATTTGGGCCTGGGGGCGGGGAGGGAGGGGGGGAGGTGTGTGTTGGGTTGTTTTCAGCCAAATTTTTTCCAGGCCAGGGCGGTCTTGGGCTGGTGGTGAGAAGAGCTGGAGCCTCAAGCGGAGAGCGGTGGTGCCTGCTGGGGCGTAGCGCTGCCCCAGGGCTGGCGCGCTGCAGGTCCACGGCCCCTCGCAGGACACTCGGCTTGAGGCAGCGGCGTCCCCTGGGCTGCTGCTGTCGCCGGGGAGCGCGTTTCAGTTGACCTTGCTTCTGCATTTTCAGTTCCTGTATTCTGCAGTTTTGTAACAGCAAAACACAGCTTCTTTTTTTTTTTTTTTTTTTTTTTTTTTGGGTGGTAAAAGGGACAGCTAAGGGACAGGCAGTTCAGCAGGGGACATCTGGCCCGTCGATTTCCAGTGACTCAGGCTAGGAACTGGTTTTTGCCTGTGAAACGGGGACGGGAGTGACGTGCCAGTATTAGCAGGCACCGCTGTGGAGACAAATGACAGCTGTCAGAAGGCTTTTGAGTTTCTGCTCCTCTGGGAAGAGCAGGGAGGCAGTTTGCACCTTCTACACCTCTCACATTAAGCCCCGGCGCTGAAGTCATTCTGCGCACATACTGGATTTTTCCTGATGACTGAAGAGCAGGTTCTTTTTCAGAAAAAGAAAACATGAGATTCCGAAGCAGGATTTGAAAAGAAGAGTGTGTGGCTTGTTTGGCAGATGAGATGTTTGCAAAGTACACGCAGCTCTCCCCGTTTCCAAGCTCCCGAAATTCATGCTCAGCCCCTATAACCACTTCTGCTTTCAGCCCCCGAAGTGGCAGGTGGTTTCCAGGGCACACACTCTTTTGTGTCCGCCACACACAAGCAGTGCTCTGCGAAATTTGGCCAGACACTGCTTCCTCCAGGAAAGCTCTCTCCCAAGCTGTTAAATGCTACGCTCATCAATTAGCGCTCCAGATTTGTTGTTTAAACCCGCATAAAACACAGCAGCGAGCGAGTACTTGGGGGAAAGCTCGAAAGCAGCACAAGCGTGGTTTCTCCGGGTACCTCCGCGTGTTCCCAAAGCATCGCAGTGAGAGCAAACCACACGCTGCCAATTTTTCACAAGCGTGCCCAAACGTCCCACCGAGCACTGCCTGTTCCCTGGGGTACAGCCTTCACTCTCGGTTTTCCTGGGATAGAAGACACCTCCCACACCTAGGAGCTCTGGCTGGCCGATGGACAACCGTCGATGCGCTCAGACGTCCCCGGGGGCCATCGGGATTCAGACTGTACCGGCTATTGGAAACAGCTGCGGAGGCACTGCCTGGAGAGCTCAAATAGAAGTGTCTCCCGTCCAGCACGTAGAATGGCCCTTCTGTCCCACTCCATCCACCACATTTCTCCATGCCTGATTTATCCTCCCAACAGCAAAAGCAGGTTTGAAGGTGACAGTGAAAGTGAATGCTCAAATTGCTGGAAACTATGTTTCTGAGCGTCTTTTTTAGAAACACCGCTCTCAAGGATCTCCGGGTCTCTGCCAAGAACATGCAGAGGAGAGCCAGAGAAGGTTCAGTGGGCGCACACTCGAGCCTGCTGCCGTGAGGAGCAAAGACAGATGGATGGCAAGACAGAGGTGACATCCCATCTGGTCCTGCAGGATCTCACTGGCATCTCCTGAGGGACTCAAGGAAAACCACGGCCCGAGATAACCAACCAGTGAGGACTCGCTGGTTATCCTCCAGCATTATCTGAAACCGCAGAAGCTGGAGCAGAGACCAAAGCATCCCACTGAGGAGATGTTCCAGACAGGGCCAAGAAAGGGTGGTCGGACAGCTGCTTGGAGGTGAGCACGCTGTGGCTGAGCTGAAGACTGACCTTGCCCTGAAGGGAATATAAGGCAGGAATTTTTCGAGCAAGAAACGCCTGAGGGTTCGTGTCCCCCTCCTCTAAAACGTGCAGGAGCTCGGATGTCTTTTTTTCAGAAGGCATTGAGCGGAGAATCGGCCCGCACCGTTCTGTCCTGAGCTCCAAACTCCACAGTCCACTGACCCCATTCTTCGCGGGGGGGAATCGTCTTTCTGCTCTGTGTATGTAGACAATACCCAGAAACCTCCTCCAGCAACCGCAGAGAGACGCAGGCTGCTGTCGGGGAGAGCTGTGGGTGTTGCATGAATGAATGAACGAACGAATGAATGAACCATTCGTTCGCATTGGCATGAGCATCTCCATGATTTTTGAGACTGCTAATTAGTGGTTGTAAGCGCGTTTGCAATGGTAGGTGTTCGCTCGCCCGACTGCGAAGAGAGCGAGACGGGGAAGGAGAGGTAGCTGGAGGAAGGGGAGGTAGCTGGAGGAAGGAGAGGTAGCTGGAGGAAGGAGAGGTAGCTGGAGGAAGGAAGGAGAGGTAGCTGGAGGAAGGGGAGGTAGCTGGAGGAAGGGGAGGTAGCTGGAGCAAAGCACTGCCTCTCCCAGCGCAGCCCCGGCTGCAGCGGCGATGCAGCGCGGACGTGCCCCGCACCATGGCGAACGTGCTGCGTCAGCACATGAGCCGTCTCGTTGCATTAGTTGCCTGGAGCACTGGGCAGAGCAGAGGAGCGCTGCCTCCAGCTTGCCCAGCATGGGCACATGTCACTTCGCAGCCCCGTGCCACCGCTTCAGCTGCCTCAGCTGAGAAAAGGCAGTGCGAACCACGGCCACCGCAGGCTGGACCGGTCCTAAACCACAGCGTCTGCTCTCACCGTTTGGGCTCCCTGTCTCCCCTACTCCCTGAATGCCACTCTTTCTTTCGGAGCCCAACTCCACCTTTCTCTTGGAGGCCGTGGAAGGCGAAGGTCTGAATGTGCCTGGGAAGGGGTGTGTGAGGGACCGGGGAGCGGGGACACCTTCTCCCAGGCTCACATCCCTCCTAACCACTCACTTGCCAAGCAGATGGAAGCTGCTCGCAGGGGCAGGTGGGACAACGCCGCATCTCTGCTTCTCCCTTCCCGCCCCAGCGCCGTTAAGCCAAAGGCTTCATTTGCATGGACTAATGAGCATCACCACAAACGCCGCCCGGCTCTTGTTTTCTTCAGCTCCCCTCAAACATCCCCAAAACCCCTCAGCCGAAGCAACTTTTCTGAGGGTCTCAGCAGGAGGCAGGGGGAGACGGGGACGCGCGGGGCAAGCTGCCGGGAGAGGTGGGCCCGGGAGGAGCTGGGGACGCGCCTGGCTCTTCAGAGAGCAGCTCACCGGTGGGTCAACCATGAGCAGGGTTAACGTCGCGGGGCTCCAGAGGAGTTGCGCACCATATTCAGTGAAAGAGCTGGGAAGTAGGTCAGCAACGGAACTGAGGGAAACGGGGAGCTTTAGGGAGAACTTCATGGCTGACAACTAATTAAAATCCGAGCTCCACTGCTTAGGGTTGCAATGATTAGATTTCAGTGCACGGGGTGAAAAGCACCAGCAGGGACTGGGGTTGCTGCAACCGCGCCAGTTTTTCCCGCTCGCGCTCCCCGTTTGCCGTGCCACCTTGCGTCCTGCAGCCGCTGCCAAACCCAGTGCTGCCGGTACACCTCCACGGCTCTGCCCGGGTCCTGAGCACGTTTAGTTGTCCTCATTTTATATCAAAGGCCCTGAGGGGAGAACGGAGTCCCATCAAAGCACCGCACGTGGCCAGGTACAACCTCATCCCACCTCCGAAGAGTTTTAAATCAAAAGAGGTGAGACAGACAACCAGAGTTAGCTACTGCACACAAAAACCTGCTTGTGGGTTTTTTTTTTTCTAAACCAAATTCTTATTTGGAAATGCCTTGTGTAGGCAATAAGGTCTTAAAGTGAGACAAAAACTAAATAACAGGGCATTTTGATGTAAAAATCTTTTTTTTAAAAAAAAAAAAAGGAAAGAAAGGAAGGAAGGAAAGCACAAACGAAATCCAAAGGTAAATTCTGGCTTGCTGTCTTGCCAGTGGTGACAAAAATTACAGGCACAGCCGACCAGATAAGAGGGAGAAGGTGTAAGAGGGTGCAGGAGCTAAAATAATGACTCTGCTTCTCCCCGGTTCTTGTTGCACCTGAGGATCTGGGCGCAGAGGGCTGCTCAAGGTCGCTGGGTACTTGCAACTACCAGCGTGTGAGTTATTAGATTTGGTCCTATTTTAAGTTCCTAAAGCCACAGAGTTTTGCCTGGAGGGTGGGACAATGGGTTCATCCGCTCCTTGCTGGAGCCAGCGAAGGGTGGAGGAGTCGTTCAGGCGTGGTGAAAGGGGAATTGCCCACAGGAAGGACACTTGGGCCAGCCTGGGGTGCAGCAAGTCCTTCTGCGCCAGGCTGCTGGCGTCCTGCAGGACCTCCCCGACCCCAATGACCCTCCCGCGGGGACAGGAGGCTCTGTGGGTGCAGGGGCTGACCTGGCCATAGCCAGATGCGGGGGCAGTTCCCAGGAGAGCCCTAGATGACCCATATGCCCCTCGCCTGTCACCCCACGTACCCCTCTGTCCTCTGCAAACACCAGGGTTTGGTTATTTAGGTTATTGGTGATGTGAGAGGGGAGTGAACTCCAACCCAGGGCCCCCTGGGATGCTCCTGGCCTCCCACCTCCCCATGGCAGCCATGGGGGACACTGTGGGGCACGGTGACAGACACAGCAAGGCACTCCTTGCACCCCCTGTCCTGCGTCCCTTCTCACCACCTCTCCCAGGGCTCCTTCCCCCCTGCAGGGTGCAAACAGCGCCAGGCTTGCCCTGGCAAGGCTGCGGGGCAACCGGAGGGGGGATGCGATGAGCCACGGTGGGCAGGACTGGGAGCGGACTGGGCATGGCGGGCAGGGCTGGGGACAGGCAGGGCATGGATAGGGACTGTCCTGGGCAGGGCAGGGGACAAGCAAAGCATGGATGGGGACTGTCCCAGGCATGGTGGTCACGCCTGGGGACAGGTAGGACATGGATGGGGACTGTCCCAGGCAGGGCAGACGAGGCTGGGGGCAGGCAGGGCAGGACAGGGGACAGTCAGGGGAGGGCAGGGGACAGGCAGGGCATGGATGGGGACTGTCCCAGGCAGGACAGGGGACAGGCAGGACATGAATGGGGACTGTCCTGGGCAGGGCAGGGCAGGGGACAGGCAGGGCATGGCTGGGGGCAGGCAGGGCTGGGGGCAGGCAGGGCTGGGCGGGCAGGGGGGGGGGCAGGGAGGGCTGGG